>JAAAKQ030121656.1:0-13767 GCA_010016005.3 Zanna intricata | reverse complement strand
AGCATGGCAGTAGTTAACAATGGAGGGTAGAGAAGACTGTGTCTCAGTGTTGCATAAGGAATTTAATTATTTTATGACTAAAAAATGTACAATACTGTGTTCTATTATCTGGCTAATCATTTTTATTAAAATTTCTATTAAAAATAATGAAATTATTGATTTTTAATTAAATTAGAAGTTCTTTACTTACTCGTACCTTTCAATTTTAATAAAATGATTTAATTACAACCATGGTCTGGTTTTGATTACACTAGTCAGCAAAATTTTATTTTATTTAGAAAGGAAATTGGTGTTTTATATAATTTTTTCATCCTAAATGAAATTGTAATTCTAAAATTCATTAACACATCATGTATTCAAGTATACCACCTAAATGAATAAGTTGTATTGTTATAACTTTGCATATAAAAGACATACAGGCTTGTTAGTAAACATGTTTATTAATGTGTGATTTTCTATTTGACTAATGTTGTAAGCCTAACTCCATGTTGCTATAAAAATACAGCTTTAATAATAACTCAAATGTTCATAGGCAAAGTACTGAATCGTAATTTAGTATGATGAAACTTTATATTACACTGAAAACATTTTTAGGATTACTATATTGTAATTTGTATGACTCAAATTACAACAACAAAAGTTGTGAAAGTATTTCACTTATTTTGAAAACTATTAAGTCTAATGAACACTTAAAATGAATCTGTGGTGATCCAAATGTTACTGAGCTTTTCTATTCACAGATTAACTTCACAACATAGTGTTATTTTTTTGTGATTATGGAATAGTAATCCTTCTGACCAACATACCTTAGTTAAAAATCAGCCAAAAAAAATAATAATTTCACTCCAGGATAGAAAAATATATAACACTTCTTTCACATGTTCCGCCTTTACTATTACATGTAAATCTAGAAATAATTCATTAGGCATGAAGTCAGAAAATTAATATATAAAAATACCAATAACGATAGTAAATTGAATCACAAGGAACTAGCAATATGGAAATCACTGAAAGATGCTTTTCAAGTTTTAATGTTAATGATCTTTTAATAGGGAAACTCTTAAATGAACTATAAAAAAATTTAGGCTGTAGAATGTTTTCAAAGATTTTTTTATATTTTCACCTGACTGTTCTCTCGAAATTAAGCAATAAAGCAATGTGTGAGCAACAAACAAGAAAAATTTTCAGATTAGGGAGAATCTATAATGAGTGACTGTTGTTGGTTTTTACAAAGGAAAGAAATTTTGGTTAATAAAACAATAAATAGATTTCAGCAATAGTAAAATGTAATAAATATTTATTAATGATAACTGGTTTACTATTTTATTGAAGAGGTTCGAATCAAAAAATGATGAG
This sequence comes from Zanna intricata, assembly GCA_010016005.3. Taxonomy (NCBI): domain Eukaryota; kingdom Metazoa; phylum Arthropoda; class Insecta; order Hemiptera; family Fulgoridae; genus Zanna; species Zanna intricata. Next base: position 12,411 of record JAAAKQ030121656.1, on the reverse strand, counting down.
TTCAATTAATGAAGTAAATTTGTAGCATCAATTATTAATATTTATTTTTAAATCTCTTTGTTGGAGTGATAGCGTCTCGACCTTTCAACTGTAGATGCCGAGTACCTGTGAGGCATGGCTTGTAAGGAGGGTGTAATTTTCCAGCAGGTGATGTGTAGCCCATCCACCTACAGTATATCCATCACATGTATATTTGTGTTCTACACCAGGACTCGTTCGATTTCACACTGTCCTATTTGTAGCTTGTAGGCATGACTTATATTATATAATTTATATTTGTGTGTATATCAAAGAAAATTGTATAATATTAGTATTTTTAAATAAAATGAATATTTTTTATAACATCATCATTGTGTTAAATCTAACTAGCGCGTCAGTAGGACACTTTGAGGACCGTTAGCATATATAATCGAACTTTAGTTTTTAAACCATTAACAATGTGTACCAACTAAGTCATCTCGAGAAGTTAATGAATATAATTTCTTCGATCATTTTATCGTTAATGAAGTGTATTGAAAAGGAAAATAAGAGAATATTATTCGTTGGAATCCACATCGATGATAGCAATCGATAGTAGTTAGGGAAGCTACCAGATCGATTAAATTTTCGGTCTACATCGACGTAGAAGAGAGGACAACTCTACAAGCTGTACAGTCGACAGAATTAGTGAATATAATCCTGATCGACAACCCGCCCCTACGAAGGCAACAATCTAATTTTGAATTAGCTGAATTAAATTAGGAGACTAGCGAAACTCTTTTGATTTTTATAAACGAATACAAAAATTTTTAAACATGCAAATAGCGTATGAAGTTAATTAATTTATAAGTTTATTGATAAAGAGACAGAAATTGCAAATGTTTTAATTCAATATGTAAAGAAGTTAGCATTGAAGGTAATATTGAGAGTCTTATTTTACCGGTAGAATTGCTATGCGAACAAAAAATCCTAATTCTTTAGAAGAAATATTGAATATGTTAACCAATTATTTTTAATTTAAAATGAATAAGTTTAATTTTAATAATAGTAATAGAATTATAAAGAAAGTTGTTTCAACCAGAAATCCAGATACATATAAACACTAAAAATCAAGATATTCTGGTTATTATCAAAATTACATTCCTAAAACCCCAATCTACCAAAGAGCATCTTTTCATAGACAACCATGTAACCACATACAGCCCAATTATTATCAAAAAACTCCTTTTCAAAATTCCAGACGAAGACCTTTAAACGAACACAAGAAATTCATTACAACCTCTAAGTAAACACCAAAAATTATATCAACTATCGAATAATGGGTCCAAAAATGAAAAATTAAAAGAAGTTTATAAAGATAATATTACTAAACAGATGGATACAATTAATTTAGGAAATATTTATAATAAAAATAACAAATTTAATGTACAAGTAGAATTAAATCAGGAAAGAAAAATAGGAAGAATAAATCGTTAGACGCTTGGAAAAAGATTTTTGAAAAAGTAAATAAAATTCCGATAATGTTGAAGATGAAGACAATGAAGTAGAACATTTTAATTCACCAAATGTAGCTATTTTAGAAAATTTTGAAATTAGAAATTTTTCCGTAATGGGGAGATGAAAATAATCAATTAGCCTATAGGTGATGAATGAGACAACGAGTTAAGTTACGATTTATATGAAGAAGAAACAGAATACCGGGAAAATATTTCGGAAGAAACAAATGATTTTAATTTAAAAAATAAATATAACAATAAAAAGTCAAGGACTTTAGTAGAAATAAACATAATGTATGCAAACACCGAATAGTGTTAACATTGTATAGTGGTTTTAAAAACCAGAAAACTGATGAAATTTCATTCAATTTTGTATACTGACCTCCGTCATTATTAAAAAAAAAAAAAAAATTTATAATTTAATTAAAATTAATTGTAATATTTTTATAATAACAAAGTTTTGGGTTAACATCGGCAGATATAGATGTTAATCAGTGTTATAATTAACTAAAAAAGTAAAATATATAGTTACATGTAATATAATTTTATTTTAAAAAACACTGCATTTTAATAATTTTCTTCCATACAATTATTTGTCAAATGCATAATTAGGTTTATTGTTAGAACCGACAGAAATTAAAATAAAATTACTCAGTCATTCAATTAATAAATTTCAAGGTTATGTATAATGCTGTTAACGTACTAATGGTTTTTTTCTAACAAATATTTTAAACCATTTACATTAAAACATACTTGAACACAAGGGCGCACCCTAGTAATGGCCTTAGTCCACCGATTTTCATAATATTCGTATTTGCAAATGATCGTTCTCAAATTATAAAACTATTCATTATTAACCTGTTTATAGATTATGTAATTATAAATCAGAATATAATACAAAGTATTTCTAAATTAGCTATACAAAAGTAACCTTTAATAATAAAAAGAGAAAATAAGTTACATAAATATTGATGCAACACTAAATTCAGACAAAAATTAGTCCGAATTATCCGAATAAACAGATTCCAGACAATCAGAATTTTAATTTAATTATTTACATGTTTGTTCGTAGAACTTTACTATTAAAAAAGAATAATCAACAAATCAATGATTTTTATTATACTTTTTAACCCTAATGGAACTAAAATTGAAATATGCTGACACTATAATAATTATAATTAGAGTATAGTATTTTTAATTAAATCATAATTTGAATATAAAATGTAAGTACTTACAGTATATAAAAAGTATTCAAAATACGAATCTCCGCCGTAAGTGTTAACTCAAGAACAGATCGTTTAATATTGTTATACTAACTGTATAATCAGTTTATTTATTATTTACTTTATTTATTTTTTATTCTTTACTACGAAAAAATTGTATTCTTTATTACGAAATAAGGCTTATCTATTATATTTAAAAGTGTTAGTATAGATAAATTTTAATTCCAATAATATAATAATATTGCCGCAGTGTTTTCTCGGTATTTAAAAAAATAAATAACATCAATAAATAACACGATTTTCGTAAAAATCGTTTGGTTTAAGAATAAATCAGATTCAATTAAGATTAAATAAAAATGACAAATTAGCACCAGCACAAGTCAATCACATGACAAGAAATGTAAATTTAAATGTAATAAAATACAGTGAATATCTTCCACAATAATAGTTAAGTGCGAAAAAAATCACACTCAACAAGGATTTGAAATGCGAGTGGTAGCGTTTCGGTCTTTCATCCGGAAGTCACGGGTTCAAATCCCGGTCAGGGCATGACATTTTTCACACACGCTACAATTCATTCATCTCATCCTCTGAAAATATACCTTAACGGTGGTTCCGGAGATTAAAAAGAAAAAAAAAGATTTGAAATGAGATTTTCTTATGAAATGCAAAAACGCTACTACTCACTCCACCATCAAGAAACTTAGCAAAAAAGATCCAACCAATTTTAAATACAATACGTTTATTTAATTAAACTCTTTGGATTCTACTTTATTTTTCCGTTTCTATGAAATATAAATTTAAAACTCTTCTTACTGTCCATCTCCTTCGTTTTCTGCTAGTCTCTCATCGGGCTTTTTTGTTGAATTCTTTTATTATAGTCCTTTTTGTAGCTTTTTCTTCGTAAAAAACCGTTCCTTCTTGATAGCACTATAGTATTGATATAGCGCTATTGCAATCGGTAAAATAATTTACTGGTAAGTATTGTAATTGGTCCAATTTTGGCATATGAGGTTTAAACCGGATCTTGACGCTTTGTCAGCTGAGGAACCCAAAAAAGCAGATGGAAATTTTCCGGATGTTTATGTTCATATGTATGTGTGTTCAATGTAGGCCTCTAAATAACTTTCTATTTTCTGAACTACTGGACCGATTTTTACCAAACTTAGATTTACTTCTATGTATGGAGCATTGATGCCATTAAACTTTCAAGTTAAAAGGTCCCAGGGAGGAGACTGTAGAGCAAGGACATCTTCAATATTTAGAAATTACGCCTAATTAAGGTCATATGTTTCTTAGGCACATTTGTTAACAATTAAAAAATAATAATATTCGTAAAAAAAAGAAAAGTTTTTGAAAAATCGCAACCCCATCCCAGAAAATTTTGTTGTAGTCATCTGCTGCATTGTAACGTTCCAGCTGAGTGCTAGAATTAAATAAAGTGTAAAAAACACTATATTAAAAATGTAAAGTGTAAAAGTTATATTTAAAGTGTAAAAAAGTAACTCGGGCTTGAACTCGATCGCGCGGTTGACTTTGTATCTGGTGTGTTAAACCTCGCGGCTATACTAGTTTGCCGATCGTATCAGCAAACTTTTTTCTGTGTAAGTTGTGAATTACATAAAAAATATTGTATTTAAATAAAATGATAAATATTTTAAATCATGTTGTATATGTGTGTTTAAGCCGCGCATCAGAAACAACCCACAATTGTAGGACTTTCCTGTTACGCGACTAAAGCCGCTTTCCGGGATCTGTGTTGTCAGCAACGTTTTTTTTTTTTTTTTGGAGGAATTCTCTATTTTTAGGTCGCAAATTTCTCTTCCTGAGAAATTTGATGTTTATAGATATTATTTAAACACTATTTGCGAATATATAGGTGTCCCAAAGTTAACGCATGATTTGAATTTGCTGCCATTTTTGCAGTAAATTGTTGGCAACCCAGAAAAAAGGACAATTTGACAGCTGAGAGTTTAGGGTTAGTAAAAATGGAGCGTTCTACGATACAACAACGTGTTTTCATTATTGAACAATATTTCAAAAATAATGAAAGTTTGGCGACCGCAGTTCGAAAATTTCGTACAAAATATGATCAAAATAGTGTTGTAACCTCGTCAACTGTGTAAAGATTAATTGAAAAATTCAGGGAGACTGGATCAGTTGGAGACGCTAAACACACCGGTCGTCCAAAAACAAGCCGTTCAAATATTAATATCGAAACAGTGCGTGAGACTGTTAGTGTAAACCCAGGAACATCAATTCGGTGTCATGGACAAGAATTGAAAATTTCAAGAAGCTCTCTACAGCTTACACTTACAAAAGATCTGTATATAAAATTCACAAAACACAACAACTGACGCCTAATGACCATGGACAGCGAAGAGAGTTCGTGGAATTGATTATTGAACATCAACAAGTGGATGCTGATTTTCCGAGCAAAATCATCCTAAGCGATGAAGCACATTTTCACCTTGATGGCTTTTTAATCGCCAAAATTGCCGTGTTTCGGGTTCGGAGAACCCACATGCGATTGTCGAACAACAGATACGCCCACAACGTGTCACTGTTTGGTGCGGATTTTGGGCTGGAGGTATCATTGGACCATACTTTTTTGAAAATGGGACTGGTCAAGCAGTAACTGTTGCTGGTGCTCGATATCGCGACATGATAACACAGTTCTTTCTGCCGAAATTGGATGCTATTGATGTGGCCAATATGTGGTTTCAACAAGACGGTGCCACATGTCATACAGCCCGTGAAAAAATTTAATTACTGCATGAGACATTACCTGGTCGTGTACTCTCCTGTTTCGGTTATCAGAATTGGCCCCCTAGATCGTGTGATTAAACCCCATTAGATTTCTTCTTATGGGGTTATTTGAAGTCAAAGGTCTATTTCAACAAACCCACAACCACCCGTGCATTGAAAGAGGAAATTAAATGCTGCATCAATGAAATACAGCCATAATTATCAGAAATGTTATGAAAAACTTCGACAAAAGAATGCGTATGTGCCAGCAAAGCCGTGGAGGCCATTTGCCCGATGTGTTATTCCATAAATAACCCTATGTACTTTATGATTCAATAAAAAAATAAATAACAATCTAAAGACTATAAACGGTGATTTATTTAATTCAAATCTTGTGTTAATTTTGGGACACCTATGTATATTTATGTCTATATATTTTGTATATAATTATATTAAAAAAAAACTTTTTTTGACTCGTTGTATTTTTTCGTTTTACGTATTTAAAAGTATTAATTATTAAAACATTTTTGTAAAATGTCAATATTCAACTTTTTATCTAAATGTTTTCTTTATAAACATTTTATAACTGGAAATTTGATAACCCCTTGAATGATTAAAAAATTTACAACAGTATTTTTCATTTCTAAGTACTTGAATTAGGCAGAACAAGTAACAGTATCATATTCAGTATCATAAAAAAATCGTTAAGAGTTAAAGCTAATAAAATGTAATTAGCTTTCCAGCTGACGAAATACACTTATAACAAACAGTCTTTATAATGGAGCTCAAAATTTCGATACTATAAAACTACGATAAAGACTGAGGCACTCTATACGACAGAAACCCTAATGCAACAAAGTTCTATTAGAAAATCTACAACAACAAAAAAAAAAGTCAAATTATAGATTCTAAATTTGAAAATAATCATCAGGTAAAATTAATTTAACTATTAAGGTAAACTTTATTCTAACTATTAAAAAACTATTAAAAATATAAGGAAAAGACGTACTGCATTTTATTTCCATTTATTGAAAATTAATAACAGTAAATTGACTAACTGATTTTTGGCTTCTTCCAAACTAAAGGCAAATGGTTCGCACAAGTCCAAAAAGATTTAACTGAAAAAATTATAAGAGAAAGAGAAATTTTATAGAGAATATTAAAAGATGAAAATAAAAGGTTCCAAGAAGCTCCAACATGCAAGAACAACACATTTGAACTTTCTGAACAATAAAGGAAAGAGATATCAGAAAGAATGAAGAGGGCAGATAGAAAAACTGAAAAAAGAAACGGAGCTGCAAATAAATTAATGTTCTAACTTATTCCAATGAACCCTTCGGAGGAAAAAAAAGAAATAAATATTAACCAATGAAGCTAATATAATTTATAAACATTAAATTACATAATAAAAATTACTTATTAAATAGAAATATGAATACATAAATTTATTATTGTTAAGTTAAATATATTGAAATGAAAGAAATATTATTAAATTGATTTTTCTAATGATTAATTAATTGATAAGTTGAATAATAATTTTAATAACAGTATTCATAACTAATGAGTTTACTGTACAATTAATGTTTCTATTTCTTTCGAAGAAAATGTCGGTACGCGCGTCGTACTTTACCATTTAATGACGAAATCTTTATTATGCTGAGCTAAAAAAGTTCCCTTCACCTTGGATTACGCCACCATGAACGTATAGCAATGTATGGTAATAGTATTGGAGAGAGGTAATTGTTGTGCTACCTATGTTGACCTAACACGCAGTAAAATTGGCCTAATACGAATAATGCTACGCTTTTATCATTAGTTCAAGCCAACAACTTAATTCATCGGATGACAGGTAACAGAGAAAATCTAGACTGAACTTCAGAATTCTATAGTAGTAATTACATTTTGATAAAATATTTGCATTATTTTTTTTAATATAGTTAATAACAAGCTGTTGAAAGAATATGAAAATCAAACATTAAACTAGTTTATTTTTAAATATTTTCAAATACTGGTTCGTTGACCTCCTTGACGGACTGGTAACGTTGTTACCTTTCATCCGGAAGATTCTAGGTTGGAATCACAATCTGGCTTGGTATTTTTTCAACGTGTTTGTAAGTTATTTTTCAGAATAAAATGAAAGAGGTTGGCTTGAAATACACGATTTTATTGATTATCTCTGTTAAGCTTTTTTTTTTTAAATATATTATATGTTAGCAAATAGAAGACGCCAGTAGAAAAATTGGAAAAACTACATTCGAAGGACGTTCAAGAGGTTCTCGGCCTGATAAAGAAAACACAAGAATTTAACAATTTTTTATATTTATTTTTCAACTTCTAAACAAGCACGAAAAATGGTTCAGTCGAATGTGTTTTTGGTGAACTGATAATCAAAGCAGCGCCGTCGAGCTAACTAATCAGAATTAGCTCGCTCTAGAATTTCACAATTTTTTATTTTTATTTTTCAACGTCTAAACACGCTCGAGACGTGTTTACTATTCAGGGTATCAATACTGTAGACCGGGAACGAATTTAAGAAAATGCTTAAAGAGAGGCAATCTGAGTTTAAACAAGTGGGACACCTCTTGTAAAGAACACGACATTGCATACGATACGTACGTGATAACGTACGTATCGTATGCATTAGCAATAGATAGCAAATTAGCCGCTCGGGAACGGGTGAAAGCTAAAGACTCTGTCAAAGAGTATAGTAGTGAAGGCTGCTGCATTGATCGTTACAAAGACAATGAAACTAAAAGCAAGGTTCGGTAGTGTTAAAAGACGAAGACGTACAAGAAGGAATAGTATAAAACATCCTGCAGAGATGATGAAAATAAAAGTAAGGACTGGGGGAAGGAGATTATATCTTGAAACCTTATCCTTTCAAAGGGTCGGGGTACGCGACAAGAATAAAAAAAAATAAACGTCGTCACCGATAGAGGGAATACCAGTGCGACCGCTATTGAATTGATGTGATACGCGAAAAAAAAATTTAAAACAGCCGATTTTCGAGGAATGTTCATGTTGGATACATTACCCGAAAAACCGAAGACTAACGACTCGGCGATAGTTAATCTTGATCGCAGGACTGGGCATGGAATACATTGGGTATGTTATCGAAAACGAGGGCGGATGGTACACTATTTTGACAGTTTCGGTAATTTGCGTCCACCGAACGAATTGATACATTATTTACCATCCGATTCGATTATAAATTACAATCAACCCTGATACTGTATTAGCACAGTTATATGTGTCACTTATATCTTCACTTCCTCAGTCGAGGATCGTACTTATACCAGTAAACATTACCATCAGCATTATGTTCTGCATAAGTCGAAAACATCCTTATTACACACTACCTTCTTCTCGGCTTTAGATATAACCAATTTCAATAGTATTATAAAATAATAAAATTTCATGGTAACAATATAATATGGTGAAGTAAAATTGGAGATATTTACTTTTTTGCCAATGATATAAGAAAAATATGTTGACTGTAAAGAACTCCATTTGAATAATTTTTTGTACTACAATATTTAATTTTGTTCAGTAAAGATTTTTTGTAAAGAAATTTTTTTCTATTGAAATGCAACATTTACGCAAGATCATTTATTTTTTGATGATTATACACGGTTACCAGGATATTTTTTGCTGCCTTTCAAAGAAAAATTACTTTCAATCATAAGATGGATATGGAGATATGGAGAGTGTGAAATGACCATTCACTTAAATTTATTAAATATTATAAATAAAGATATCTACTTATAGGTTTTCGTATAAAATGTTGTGGTTCCAAAGTTTCCAAAACTACTAGATCAATTTTATTGAAATTTAGATGTGTGTAATAGTGTATCTGAAGTTGTGCATGTGAAATTTGATGAAGATTGGTTGAGTTGATGTGAGCAAATGATTCGTATATAACACGATATCCATTTCCTCACAATTTTTTAACAAAAAATTGACTATCACGGTCGCCAATTATAGTGAGAACATGATTCGTAAATAACCACCACGATATCAAGCCTTCTCACAATAATTTATTTAACACAACAAAACAAACAAACACTTACAACGCTTAACATAATCTATATGAAACAATTTATATCTTTCGCGCAGTGTAACCTTCGGAACTACGTCACACAAATGAACCAATCATATGCTCGATCCGCTTATATATATATATATATATATATATATATATATACTGTTAGCTGACGTCTAGAAAACACTAGAAAAGTCTATTTGCTTCTATTACAAATATCTTCATTATTTATAAATACAATTAATTCCAACCAATATAAATAGTTACATTAATTACCAAACTAAACTTTATAAATGTAAATTGCAAAATAAAAATTCATTCTTCAGTAAAAATAATAATTCAAACAAAGATTCAACTTTACTGTCTCTAGTACAATCCATAAACATCTAGCAAGTTCGAAATTCGATTATACATAACAAAGACTGAATTATTCAAATACTATTAACATACAAATGAAATATTAATAACAAAATACCATTATTAAATATTATTAACATAAAAATTTAACAATGTTTATTATTTTAATTAGTTTTAAATTTATTTTGTTGACTTCAATATATATGGGGAGTTATAATAATTTTGATAAGAACCTTGAATTACAACAGTCATTCTTGAATTACAATCAATTTAAGGTCAAAAAGTTTAGTGGAGCAAGTTAAAACATGGTATATTATGGTGCTGCAAGTTAGAGCATTAATGTTTCTTTAACTGCAGTACGTATTGTTAGCAATATTGTTTGACATATTCAGGTACCATTACCTACTTTGAGGTCATGATATCTGGGAATGTGTTTGAACGTAGCTAAAGGAAAAATAAAATAACAAAAAGTTGGTCTTTTAGTGCAGAACTGCGCAAAAAGTTTTTTTAATAAATTATTTTATTATTAATTGTCTTATAGTTAAGTCAATATTTCTGTAATTACATTTCATTATCATTTAAATTGTACTAAATCACAATTCTAACAACTATAAAAATATATAAAATGTTAAAATAATTTTTTTTCAACAAAAATAAAAAACTTATTATCTTTTTCAAATTTTATCCATATACCACCATCAACATGATTAAAGATTGAGTGCTTCATCATTTTCAAAGGTAATTTGGTCTTCTCACTTAACATTATTGTGTAATTCAGTAACAAACTGGCCAGTATGATTTTCATTTCAAGCATCGCTAATCGCATAGCTACAAAAAAAAAAAAAGAATTGTAAAAATATTTTAAACAGTATTAGTAAATGTCTTTATTCTTTAATACTACTCTAAATTTAATTGAAACTCCACTTGTTAAACTGGTTTGTACAAGTAGTGTTTGTAAATATTTAGATATTGAAGGTGCAATTTAAAAATCTGTTGTCCATCTTCTGTTTGGGTGTTGAAGAGATTTCTCTTACTTAAAGCATTAATATAAGGTTTCATTCATTGTCTGTTATATTTATCACTGTTTGCTATATATAACAATCATTCAATTTAAAATTTATTATTAAGGTAATTATGCTCTGCTTTTATCCAAGGTAAAGATATTTTGATTTCCTTCCCACAAAATTTCGGGTATAACAAATACCCAACCGCATTAATCAATTGAAGTCCTGAGTATTTGGGCCCATTTTACAACCTGATTATCATTTTCTTACTACCTATTTCTTCCCTAATCTCTGTTCCCTTTTTCCTGGGTTATGTTTCAATACACTTATGAAGCCTGTGGAGTTACCATAGGTTACTTTCCACAAAAAGTCTCTGGTGAACTTCAGATGATTATTACATAAGAACTTTCCTTTCCTTTCATTTCTGTTTTCAAAAATGTGCTTTCATTACAGCCTTTAAATTACTGGTCTTCAAAGGTTGAAAGTAGTCACTGAGAAACTGAAGCATGGTGATGTTATAAATGACACTAAAGGCATAAAGGCAACTTCACAACAATTAATGTTTAAAAGAAATAAAATTTTTAACGAATAATAAACTATATTTTCTTTCTACAAAATAATGATATACTACATAGTAAAACAAGATGAAATAAACTGCGGTAGAACTGTATACACAGAAAAGTCTTAGCTAGTTTCTTGGTCATGATTTTAAGGATTTTTGTGATCGACAACTAATGTGTACATATAATGCAGAACTATCACATAATCCCTCTGTAGCATACAGTTGATAAGTTTTAAGTATTAAACATCAAGCTATGCATTCCTTACCCCCTCAATATGGCAACCCAAAAACAAGTTTTTGGTGCATGATTATCGTATGAGTCCAAAATCGGTTCTAATGCATCAAAAACCCATCAAAAGATTTGTATGACATTTGGAAAAGATGCAGTAAAGGAATGAACTGTTCAAAATTGGGAAAAAAAGTTTACTTCTGCCAGTGAGATCATGAAAACATACCTCCATTTGGAAGACCAATTTCCCTTAATGATGAGGATTTGAGGACTGCAATTGAGATTAATTTAATATTAACTTACAGAAAATGTGCTAATACATTTAATGTTCATGAAGAAACTACAAGGTAACTGCTTCATCATTTAGGAAGGATGTAAATTAATTGAACGGGTGGCCCATAATTTGATACATGAAAACAAATTGTAGTGGCTAATAACATGCATTTATCATCTGATTAAGCCAAAAATCAGAACCTTTATTTGACCAAACTTTACATGCAATGAAAAATGGGGCAAGTAATTGAAATACAAGAGGTCTCATCATTGGTTTTTAACAAATGATCTTTGTCACAAACCACAGGTAAAACTGATCCCTGAAGAAACTTAGTTATGTTCAATAGCCTTTTGCAGATTCATTAGGTGTAGGAATACTATAGCTGCTAGCCATATTGTTTCAGTGAAAAAGTTAATGGATAATTATGAAAAAACAATTGACAATGGTAAAAAGAAAGAAAAACATTCTTTTTAGGATAACACAAAAGCTTATGAATC
>JAAAKQ030121623.1:0-13768 GCA_010016005.3 Zanna intricata | reverse complement strand
GAAACGACTGGCACTAGATAGGGAATCTTGGAGAGCTGCATCAAACCAGTCAAATGACTGAAGACAAAAAAAAATAATAATTAGATAATAAATACCAAACATTGGATAACAAATTACAACATGAATAACAAATGAGATATTAATAATGGAACATCATCACTACTCTACTTTCACTGCGCAACAGTATTCCTTAAGGGATCTCAACGTAAGCAAAATCGAATTAAGTATTCATTCCAGTATCACAGAGAAACAGCAACAGTCTTTTGATGTGTTTCTCCCAGTTGAGTACAACCTTTCATCTGAATTCAGGTTTAATTGTCGTCGGATAGACCCGAACATTGGGCAATCTATAATTAAGTGGTTTACGGAACACTTTACATTACACGCCTTACAATTCGGTTGAGGAGAGCGAAATAAATGACCGTGGGTTAGCTTTGTGTGCTCAATCCTCAGCGGAGTTAGAATGACTTGATCTCTTTTCTCTTGTTTGGGATAGGAAGGTGTCTCGACTGAAACTTATATCACTGAGTAAGTTATTTGACACAGACTGTCTTCTTGAAATCGCTTTCACTTGTTAACTCTAATTGGAGGCCATTTGTTGCCGCTCTTTTGGCAGCCTTATCAGCCCGTTTGTTCCCGAGAATGTCCTAATGGCCTTGTTTACGAATACCAATGTCTTGTTTATTCTTGGAGGGTGTCATAGATTATTTGAATGATGGGTTCAACTTGTCTGCAGCTCAAACTCTCTTACACTCATCAGTTATTATCATGAAGCTGTTGTTGTCATTATGGTCTCAATAACTCTCAAGAAAGCGTAAATTGTATGGAAAAAAGAACACAGAGGACTAAATATCGATTTCAGGAAGTATTATTGAATAGCCCCATTCGTCGGCCGGGACAAAGTCGTCTATAAAGATATGTGTGTAACCGTTATACTTCTTAGTCATTTCACTAAATTGGTGCCTAGCAGATTGGTAATGTGGATCCCGTTTACCACTTCCAATGGTAAATATTCAATCTTTAGAGATGTGCGCAAACAAGAAGCTCCGCATTCTACTTCCTTTCCGAGAATCCTTGTAACATACAGGCCTAGTTACTGGCGATAACGAGGCAATATGAAGTCGAAATACTGGGGTAGGAATCTCTTCGTCTCGAATTGTTGAGTACGAGCGGGCCTGGTTGCCTTCCTTGATCAGTCGGAGAGATGGAGAGTCCCGTCTTTCCGACTGCTCGGAGAAATTGCTGACCGTATAAATACACGGTCAGCAATTCTTATTTTCCTGACCGTGTATTTGATAACCTGGTATTTTCGCTTATAATGTAACTTTCCATTATTTATTGAAATAAATATAAAATATTGAGAAATATTACACAAATAAATCTAACTCAAGTAAGATAATTATTATTGTTTTAATTTGTTTTACTTATTTCTTTATTAACTAGATAAATTTAAAATGAAATTATTATTTTATATTTTTATTAAAATTAAAGAGAAGAAATAAGTAATTTTACAACGGTCGTGGTGCATAATAAATGAGAAAACCACAAAACTTGAGGCTATAATTGCGTTAATGATTTTACTAGTGAGCTCAACTTTCACAATCAAGCTTGTAGCCAACCAGCGGGTATGTTACTATTATTTTTATAGCATAATAATAATAATAATTAATATTATCATCATCTTCATCTTTTCATTCTCCTTCCTTATCTTCAACTTATGTATTCATTTCCTAGTCTATGTTTAAATGACAGTAATCTACTAACTACTGAACGAAGAAAAAAACAGGGTCATTTGTATGACACAAATTTTTTAATTTACCACAATTTAAAGTAGAATATTGTCAACACAAAATTTAACGAGGATCAATTCGGAGAAAAAACTGTTAAGTTAAAGGTAAATAAATCATATATTAAAATTAAAAAATTATGAAGTACTCATTTACGATTTTTTTTTAATGAGAAAACTACACTTATTGCATTTACAAGATCGAAAAACTTTAAGATTACAAAAGTAATAATAGTAAAAATTATTTTGTGGATTATTTATTTTAATTAATATTTTTTAGATACTCCGTTTTAAATAGTTTGATATAGTTAAATAAAATATAACTTTTACTGAATTATTTAATAACTGGAGTTCACTTCTAAATTTATCTATGGAAAAAAAAAAGTAGAATCGAATCGAGTAATATAAATTTACTTTATTATTCGATAATGTTTTGGTTTATCTGTATGGAATTAACAATAATTGTACACAGGCATATAAAAATGAAGATATTTGCTTTTTATAAATAATTTTATATATTTCAAAAGAAAATTTTGATTACCAAGTATGTAATTTGATAATCTTAAGCACTCATCATCCGGCAAAACTCGAAAATTTAAATCCGAATTGTACAACTAAAATTCAAATAAAACGTTATTCTCCGTATAATTCCATCCATAAATTTTGTAAGTCATTCATATACTAAAATCATGAAAAATATTTTATATAGTTTAAAAATTTTATATTAAACAGCATACAGACAAACATATTATGTTTCTTTTTTAACAAAGAAAAAAGAATTCAGTCCTTTGTCAACATATTAAGTTTTTATCTATTATAAATATTTAAAATTTTAATATTTAAAACTTGTCCCATTAAGGAACTGGTTGCTAAAAAATTGCTAAACTAAAACAAGTTTATCATATATTAGTCCTTCTACTTATATATGGGTTATGTAAAAATATGTAGACACTAACAGTATATATTTTTATAATTATAAAAAGAGAGGAGAGAAGGGAATGATATCAGTTTCGGAACTTACATAACATTAATATTTATTTGAAATAATTATAGAAAAGGTATTACCTGAACTATTTTATTTCTAATTTAATAGTTAAGTAATAAGTTTTTTTTTAATAATAATAATCAACATTACATTTAAAATAATTAAAAATTTATTATTTTAAAGATAAATATACTAGTTCAAAAAAAGGTTTACAAAAATTCTCTTATTAAAATTTCCTAAAATTAATTTTATATCTATGAAAGTAAAGTATTTTTCTCGTAACTTATTAACAAAACAAGATTAAATCTTGATTTTAATTTGTGCAAGGAAATTGTAAAAGCCTGTAAATAATTCATCATAATAGCAATTTTTTAAGTAATGTTTTTAAAAAATAACTGTAAGTTAAATTTTTATTTAAATAAGAATTTTTTCTTATATCCTTGTATTAATTTCTGATCTGATGTTTAATTTGATTTATTATTTATATATACTTACGTACTGTTAAAGTAATACTCAAGCAGAATTATTTTGTAATATGAATTTAAAAGAAACATTTAAATATTAAAAATACATATTTATTAAATGTTATACTTTTACATGGAAATCAGAATACTGAACGATTTTTTGCTAACTGAATATTTCTTTTCCAGTTTTAGTTTTGTTAACTCTTGCCCTTATTATTTTAAGATGAAACGAACTAAATAATTTTTTTTGTGTTTTTTTTTTTTTTAATCTAATTAGATAGTTAGACGCTAATTTTTTTTTTTTATAACTTGAGTTATAACAAAAATTTTACAGATTTTTGGTTAAGATGAACCAAAATAATTAAGTAAAAATCACAAATATAATCAAAGGAAATAAAATAATCGGATGTATAAACACTTTATTAAAAATAGTAAATTAAATAAAAATACTACTTTAAAAATAATAAGAAATTTATATTAAAATTAATAATGCAAAATGTATTAATAATAAAAACACTTTAAAAAAATCATGTAATCTTCAGTCTCGTCTATGCCTATGAGTATTCGAATTTAAATATCGCTTGAATATTTTTTTTTTTAAATATCTGTGGATTAAAGTTCCTACTTTATTACGTAATTTTATTACATTAAATTGAGCTCAATATAGAATTAGATTATTTCATATTCTCAGTAAGTAGAAACAATATGTGGAACCTGACAGTACATGTTAAACGTGAACAAAATCGTAGAATTCATTACGGTTTTCTCTATCGTAAGCCGCAATGTGTCAGTAAGCATAACAAGAATAACAGTTATTACTCAATCCCAAGTAATACTACTCTGGTACTTTCAGGATTGTCAACTATTACTTAACAACGAAGATCAGGACGCATGAGTGATTGGTTCATGCGTTAGATCAGAGGTTGGCAAACTCGTCACCCAAAAGAGCCAAATATAAACATAACAAAATTGAAGTTTATTCAAAAAGCCATTTTTTAACCGATCTTTTAAAAGAGCCGAAAAGTATTTTAACTACAAATAGATAAAATACATTTCGGCGCTCAGCAATTCGACGGAGATACATGTTTGCGAGCGACTATCCGTGCTATTGTTGCTTTCTAAAAATGTGCCCCTTTTCTGTAGGCTTGCTTTTCAAAAATGTTTACTCGTCTCTTACAAGGCAAGTTAATAAATATTATTCCGTGCCTGCACCAAACATTTCGTGGAAGAGCCGCAGCGAAGGAGTCAAAGTGCTACATGCGACTCGCGAGCCACAGTTTGCCGACCACTGCGTTAGGTAGACGAGTAATAGTTTTTTAACAAATTAGTATACCGTATAGAAATGATATTTTTACTTTAAATTAAAGATTTCTCAATTTACCTTGATATCTTTATACTCCAGCACTACGTGCTTTTTAGTACTTTTCGTTTAATCCTTGTGAAGCAAATTATTTTTCTACCTCTTTCTTTACTTTCCCTAAAGTAATCGTGTGTATCAATTTGAATTAATCTTTTTATCGAATACTAGCAAATCTCGCTATTTTTGAGTGGATTGTAAATTGAAATCAATATTTTTCCGTAGGTTTGATTAAATGCTTTGGCAATGTATTCCTTGAATTTATAAAATAATATGGCAAAAAAGGTAAGTAAGACCTTAAGACAACATTATAAAGAGAACGCAACAAATTATTTGAATTTTAATACTGCTTTTTATAAAATTTGTTTTAAATAATTTCTTTTCGAAATAGATACATATTATATCATTAAAATCCCACCAAAGTTGCATATATCATTTAGTAAATAAAGAAAAAAATTTTTTAATTTACGACTTTAATGTAATTATATATAATATACTTCTGTAACTATAATAAAATAGTTGCATTAGTAAAATAATATACTAATATTACTATATATTTGTTGCATATATAAGGTGTTATATTGCAAATATTATTATTACAACTTAATAACAAACTTAAATAATATTTCAATATATTTTATTAAAATATTCTATCATATTTAACATTTATTACAAGCTTACGTTAATATATTGCCGTCAGAGAAGGTTTCTGTCATAAAAATGCTTAAAAGCTTAAAGCAAACAGATTTTAATAATATTTAAACGATCCTTTGCATGAAAAGATTACAAAATAATAGTTGCATAGGGATATAAACTATAACTGGCAGTAATAGCTAATACTATACAGAAGCTCAAATACACTTTTTTACATTTTTATTTAAAGTAAGATTTATAATTGAAATACGATGCAATTAAAAAGTTATTTAAATGTAACTTAATGTAAATTATGATCTCGTAAATGTAGAAATAATGTTTTATATATATATATATATATATACCAACATATTAATCGGGAAAGATGCCTTGTTTGCAATCATGTTCGTATATCAAAGAAGCGGCGCGAAATATTTTATTCGTTTGCTTTCGAAAAGCAGTTTGCAAAGAATGTAGTGCATTGCCCCACATTCGACATAAGATACTTGTTGCTTGTCTTCTTGCCCTCCACCACTTCTTGCTGTGCCGGAAGAATCAAATATAAAAGGAAAGAATGTATTGCAAAAATAAATATGGTGGAGAGAAGTTAAAAAAAGTAGAAAAATTAATATAGGAAGAAGGAAATTAAGCAGATGTTTAATATATGTGTAATTTTATATTAATGAGCTAATAGCCGCAATTGTAGACTTGTTATTTTAATCTTAGACACCTTTTATTATTAAAATTATTATTTTATTTTTATTACGCATGTTATTACCTGCAACTTTAGATATAAAGCCGACCGGTCTCACTTGATCTCATCTAGCGCTAGGGCGGTGTTAAATATTATACATTCTTCATAACCCACAATGAAGTCAACTAACTGCTTCATTACGGATTAGTTCTGCATAATGCATAACGATCAACGGATATCTCGCTCAGTAAAACGTAGTTTATAGAGAAATCAATGGAGTTAGGTTAGTTCTGATGTTACTTTATTTTACAATACTATTACACCTTATCTAAAAACCAATTGCACGCCGAATTTCTCTGACTGGACTCTGTTCTGACTAAACTGTACAATATAAATCTTTCTACTAGCTAAATAAAAATCATCTGATATTTCACGAATCGATATAGTAGAAAAACGTGCCGTGAATATTGATTTGTTACATTTTATTGGATTTTTTAAATTTTCTTTTCATGACAACTTATTTAAAACACTTCTCAAAGATTTTATTCCTTATCTGTGATCTGTTTATTGATTTAGCAGTCATTTTTTTTCTTTTCATTTAAATTGAATTGTCTAAAACATGTTATTTATTATAGTGTAAAGTATTTCAGAATGAAACAAAAGACATATCAATATATAAAACTATAATTAACACTATAATGACAGTAATAATAAAAACAATATACTACAATGTCTTATTGTCCTCGAATAGAACAAAAAACAACCTAAACGTATAAAAAAAAAAAAATTGTGTTGAACTAACGATATGGTTTGTTTCAGTGAAGAATATATAGGCTAGGTGAATATACTTGAAATAAATTGATAGTAATATTTTGCTTAGCGGTTTTGCTGAGCGTGGTAACAACTAATACATTTTCTCTTTCATAACCTTTTACAAATTTACTATAGGGTTTTTGCATGTATTTTTTTTTTAAATGTAACCGTTATTGTAGTCAGACAAAATAAACAGAAATAAAAGGTTATAGAATATTTTAAAGACGGATAGACAACTCAACTTAGCGTCATGCGTCAATAACAGTAAGGTATAATAAAAACGAATATAATTTGACCACAAGCAAAAGAACCCTAGTAGAAATGGTGTCATTGTCCAGTAATTACATAAAATATAGCCTAGTTTATTTTTTTTAATTTGGTTAAAAAATGGGATTATAAATATGAGTATTGAGGCAAGATCGAAACTTGTTATATAAAACAACGATCGATGACGGCAGTTAATAATTTGTTATCATATTACCTAGATAATCTAAAAAATATATAAACCATTTAATTTTTACGATAAATTAAATATAATTTAATGTGTTTATAATTTAATTTATATGTTTCTTATTTATATATTTCCAATCCAGCCTTGATAATTTTCTTTTAATATTTTTTTTATTAATAATTTGAGTATATTTACTTGTGTTTTTTGTTTAGCTTTACATTATTTTCATATATTTTAATTATTTAATCAATAATTAATTGGTTACATTAATCTCTTTTATAGAGGATAAATTCAATTCATTTCAAAAAGATGGCGTTTATTTCCACATGTATTTGAAATTCTTTGCTTATGCCCATTTCCATTATTTTATTTTTTACTTTTGTTTTGTTTCCATTATTTACTTTATATTTTATTTTTGGCCTGAATTTTAAAATTTTACATGCATTAAAATTTTAGTTGCGTTAACATTTTTAGTCGCTATCAATACAGTTAATGATCAGTCAAAAGGAAACATAGAAGCTGATTAAATGTGTTCTTAAAATTACTTTCTGTTCTTTAAAAACTAATAAAAAATTATGTGAATCTCCATTGATTTTTGAAAATAAAAATGTTAAAATCAGAGATTATATATACAATAATTTTATTAATTTTTAAATCGTATTTTTTATACTTTATATTTTTATAGTTGAAATTTTATATTTTTGTTATTTATCTCGATAACCTTCTTTTGACAAATTTTATTTAGTCAAAATTTAATTTTCTGTTTCCTTGGAGAAAGAATGTCAGATTAATATAATTAATTACAAAAATTACATGTAAATAATTACGTTTACTCATATCAAAACTTTGTCACCATCATTAATGTAATAAAAAAGACGAAATAAGTATCTGAACTGTACGTATATTTGAAAATTTGACAACCTTGAATCTCTGTTGTTTTATGTTATTTTTAAAGTAACTTTCCTAATTAGATCAATATTTAGAACTAAATTTAATATCTACTTTCTTATGAAGTTAATTATGTACAACAATTCGGTAGGAGTACTCGGTAGGAGTGTTTAAATTTTTAAATATTCACACGATACTCGCATGTCTATATTTAGAATGTATAATAATACTTCCATTCAAGAAACTTTTTAATTAATAGGTTACTATATTTTATGAATAATTAACTTGTTATAAAAACGATATTTCTTTCTATTTTTTTTTTTTTTTTAATTTTTAAATAATTATAGCCTATTTAGTAAGTTAAGTGCCGCCGTAAACCTAACGGTTATAGATGATCTGAAATGAGTCACAAATCTCTCTGAAACGTCTTAGCCATTTTCATTAATAAGCGCCCCGTGCTTGCTACGAAAAGCGAGTACTGAAATGGTTAGCCTTATTCATTAAACTTAATGTACAAATCAGCTTGCCAAAACCTTGATATAAGGCAATATTTAGCAGTGTAAGTGTAGCATTTTCACTGTTCATTACAGGGTTTTATAATAAAAATGATTACTTTCAAAAAAAGCAGCTCCAGGTGGTACTTGGCTACGTTTAAAGCTCTTTATATGTGATGTACTCATAAGAAAGTTTGGTGTAAAGTACTATATTGTGTTATGAAATAATCACATTGTGTACTTTGACTAAGTATAGGAAACTATTTTATATTTATATTATAAAACTAACCTTAATTTCAACTGAAAATTTTACTTATTGTTATTTCCACTTAACTTAAAAAAGTAATAATAATAGTATTAAAAAATAACAGTATTAAATAATATTATAAAAAATATAATAATAGCAATCATTAGTATTTTAAAATCATTTAAAGTACTTAAATTAGAAATCTGTCTAGTGCAAAGCCGGGTAGATAAATAAATTTTTTTTCTAATTAATCTGTAGTATATATTTTTTATTTTTGTTTAATACCATTCAGAATTCTTTAGTTATTCTATTCTCAGAGTTATTCAGAATTTTTAAGAAATTACAGTCATTTAATTTAAACTAATTTAATTAATATCTTAATGAAAATCATTAAGTTTTTATTAATTTACTAACTGTCCATGAATATTGAACTTGGTTTGTGAAATATTTTCAGCTACGGTAACGATTTCTTTAAGTTTTAAAACCATTATCCATGAACTATGTTGTTATGTACCTCATAAAATATACATTCTAAAATATTCTTTTCTAGTTTTACTATTTGACAGCTTTGATTAATAAATTTCAAAAATTGTTTGTTTACGCTTTAATAAAAATTATGTTTACCGTTTAGTAATCTATTTACCATTAAGTATTTATGTAATCAACTTTTTATTTGTATAACTGAAACAAATCATTTAATATTCATTTCATGAAATTCAGGAAACCCGTATTCTGGTCGGTAAAAAACTTGTTTTATGGAATGGAACATCAGTACTTACGATCACTTGTCTGTGTATAATGCTCAGTTTAAATGTAGTGAACAAACAGTAATTATGCATTCAATGTAATATTTAACTATTGTGTTCTTAGCACATACTGAAGATAAATTTTAGTTGTTTTCTATATTTTTCACTTAATTTCCAATCATTCTCTTAAAATATAACCGTGCTTCGAACGAGTTATTTTTTAATAAAAAATTATATAATTTCAGTTATATACTTTCCTACAATAATTTTTAAGTATAGTAAAATATTAATCAAATTTATACACCGTTATACAGGTAAATCACTTGAATATAAAAAATTTTCAAGAAATGTTATATTGATGAAATTAAACAAGAAAGTTCATATAAATTTAGTTTCGGAAACGCTTCGTTAGCGAGTATCGGCTAACGAAAGATTTTTCTCTTTCTGTACCTTTGGTAAAATTAACTGTAATCCCTAACCCACTGGGTTGGTCCAGTGATTAAAATCTTCATCACAAATCAGCTGATTTCGAAGTGAAGAACTCTAAGGTTCAAATCCTAGTAAAGGGGTAGTTACTTTTATATGAATTTGAATACTAGGTCTTGGATACTGGCGTTCTTTAGTGGTTGGGCTTCAACTAACCACACATCTCAGAAATGGTCGACCTCAGACTGTTCAAAACTACACTTCATTTACACTCAACGCATCACTTTCATTCATCCTCTAAAGTAATACCTTACGGTGATTTCGGAGGCTAAACACTACATATCAAAAGAAAGACTGAAATCCTTGGGACTCAAACTAAGGGGTAAATTTAGTGTTTTTATATGAAATCTGATCTAATGAACTGAAAAAAAAAAAATAGAACCCAGACCTGTAATTTAGTAATTTGTGAGAAATTTTGAATAAAAGATACACAGCTTGAAATCAAATAACATACTATTTTATATTTGGCGTAAAATAACTTTGTTAAATAGGTAATAAACACACAAACGTTTTAAACAAAAGTTATAGAATAGAATTTGATTCAGAGTAAAATGTTACGAATAAATTTCACAGTAATTAAATACAAATGTTAGAATTTTGAAGTTTATTAAAAACAAAAACATATCAGAATGTAGCAGATTTTAACTGCATATTAAACAAAACAAAATTTTCAACTTTAACTTTAAAGAAGTTCTTTAAAGTCAATTAAAAATGTATTTTTACGTATATTTTTTGAAATAAAACCTACGAACAATTTTTTTCATAGGTTGGCAATGGTAACTTAATTGTTGCTTATTCCAAAAATTAGGCTTTTTTTTTTGATTATATCAACATATAAGCTTTCTTGAAGCTTGTGCGTGGAATATGGAAGTGTAGCGTATGAAAAATGCCATGCCTGACTAGGATTCGAACCCAGAACCTCCGGTTGAAAAGCCGAGACGCTACGGTCACTTGCACAAAGCCGACACTTGTGCTACGGAGATCGGCGCATTTATTTATTACAGTTGAAAAGCAATAAATATTTAATAAATAACTGAATGTCATTATTTAATAAATGATGTCATTAATTATCAATAACTTATAATCTTTTCAATAAAAACTACTAAAAACATAGTTCAGGGACGTACTTTTTTTCTCTTTTTTTTCAATTTTCAGGTCAGATTTCATATAAAACCAGTAAATTTATCTCTTAATTTGGATTACAACAATTACAATCTGGCTTAATTTTAGCGAAGGCACAGAAATCAGGGTGAAATATTTCGCCAGCCGACACTCGCTTACGGAACGTTTCCGAACCTATGTTTTCATGAACGTTTTACTTTATTTTCACCAGTAAAACATGTCCTGAAAGCTTTGTTTGTTACATTCTTAGTGAAACATCTTGTGTAAATTGTATTATTAATAATACCATGTATTAATGTATTGTAATGTTAAAATATCTTTCGGTTACAATTAAATTACATTTTTATATAATAAGAGGAATCTAAAATAAATTAAATTTTAATGGTTCATTCTGCTTCGTAAAATAACTTAGACTTTAATAGTTAATGATCGTCGATGATACTTTGTCCATATGGTATAAAAATATACGTACATTTTAGTGTCTCCTATAAGAAAAACACCACCTTACAATTTATCCAATCATTGTGTTTGAATAAGTATACTTAATATGATATCTCGATGAGAATGGTAAGACCTCGATTGGAGGATCCAGTTGTTGGACCCAAGCTTGGAGGGTGATAGATTAATCGGCTGCCACGACACTTCACAGCGGCTGATAACATGCCTAACGGTGGTTCCAGTTGCTGCGTGGGGATTGAATAAGAAAAAAAGTATACTTAATATACTGTCAAAGATCTAAAAATACCTGAGAAGTTATGTTTTACAAAATTTTGTAAAAAAATTACAAATATTTGTTATTTATATAATTATTAATTATGTATTAATTATTATATTAATTATCCGTGTAATATACAGTTCTCAGTTACACAATACCGTATAAACACTACATTGAACTTTTATTTTTCCTAAAAATAAAACATTGAACTCTTACCACAACGTTTTTTTTATTTTTTCCTATTTAACTTATATAACCGGTTATAAATTTGAATACAATAAATATGATTCGATAGGCAATATAATATGTAAGGATTAGAGATTGATAAAAAGAAAAAATAGTAAGAAATTTTGCTACTTGTGTTATATTTTTTTTATCTTAAGCTCCACAAAATGTAATTGTAACCACAAACATACGAATTGTAACCACAAAATAAAATAAATCTGTTTTACTTCTCTTTTATTCTATTTTTTTAAATAACGCTTCACTTTAAAAAAAATAATAGTTTTCTTTTTTTAAATTATGATTTTTTTTTTCTAAATTAATTAATTATGTATATCATGTTACATGCACTTATTATATACATATATATATATATATATAATGAATTGCCGATTTCTATTGTATTTATGTATCTGTGTGCATTTTTTTTTTTTTTTTAATTTATCCAATCAGTATTTATAATAATATTTTTGAAATGGAAAATAAAATAATATGTATAAATTAATTTTTGATTTAGTTTTTGTGCCGTATAATTTGTTCTATTTTTCATAATTTATCATATACATATATTCAATCTGTAACATTTATTATAATATATATATACATAAATGATACACGCTAATTAATTAATATGAACAAAATTGAGACATTTTATTTTTGTTAAATTTTTATATTATGTCATCAAAAAAGACAATATTTATTTATATATTTGTTTAAATTTTAATAATTTAAATGACGTTATACTTAATAAATATTAGGATTTGGCTCACTACCATACCGAATCTTGGAAGAATCGTAATAGTAATTATTTATTCCAATTGAGCTGCATATTATTTTAATACGACATACGAAAACATAACCCAAAAATAACCGGAATTGCGTTCGCTGGCGGAGTTTTCGTAATACGCAGTTCTTCCGCTAGGAGAGCGTCAAGCGACTTTTTCCGAGTCAGTCTGCCACTGAGCAGCATCACTTGACAAGATTATATCTATAGAAATACATCTGTAAATTTTTTTTGTGAAAGCTGTTTAGCCTGCTTCTCGTTTTTTGTTATGAACACGCGCGGTCATGAAGTTTTAATTCTTGTTCTGAAAAAACTGCGCAAAAATTGTTGTGATCGTGAAACCAGCTTACAAGGACATACCTATGAGAAAAATTCAAATGTACAAGTGGTTTCCGTGTTCAAAAAAAGATAAAATGTCGATTGAGATGACCTTTCTGGAAGTCCCTCAACTTCCTGAACGGACAAAAATGTCAAAAAAATTCTCGTAAATGAGCTTGAAAACCGACGACTTACCGTTGAAAAAATCGATAAAAGTTTTTGGAGAAATTTGGAGCTCTGTTCAGCGAATTTCATCGGAAGATTTGGGGATGAGAAGGGTCTCTGAATAGTTTGTGACTTGGTCAATGAATGAAATCAAAACAATTCTTTTATTTTTTTTTATGTGAGAAGAGATGGTGCATTCGGAATTCGTTTCACCAGGTCCGAATGATAAATAGGGTTTCTAGTTGGAGATTCTGAGAAGATTGTATAACAGTTTGGAGCAAAATTGGCCCGATTTGGGCCAAATATATATACATACATATACATTTACATCAATCTTCTTATAATTAAATTCTCTACAATTTATGTTTAAAAAATGTATGATTTATTGCCAATTTAAC
>JAAAKQ030121622.1:11298-32005 GCA_010016005.3 Zanna intricata | reverse complement strand
GGATGAATGAGGATGATGTGTATGAATGTGAATGAAGTGTAGTCTTGTACAATCTCAGGACGACCACTTCTGAGAAGGGTGGTTAATTGAAACCCAACTACCAAAGAACACCGGTCTAGTATTCAAATCCGTATAAAAATTTGAACCAGACTGGTGGATGATGGTTAACTGTTGCTATCAGCACCGAACGATGGTACAGGGGTCCGATTCAGTAAGGTCCTTGACTACTGGAAAAGGAGGGAGGACTTGATGGACGGACAGTGGCCACTGCACTTTATTGATGTGGTGGCGGCCATGGGTATGGCACCCCGGGGGATCCTCTCGAAGGTTGCTATGATTAGTAACGAAGGTATGAGCTACGCCGAACTGCTCAAACAAGTCAAGGGCATTGGGGCGTGAGTTGGCAGAAGATATTCTTGCCGTTAAGAGGGTGCGAGACTACTCCATGCGGTCCGGATAAGAGACTCCCCTGCGAAGCGGGAGGACATGGTGAGACGGCTCAGCTCACAGGTGGTGGATACAATGGTTACGTAACGGGGTTTAGGTACGGCGTCTTGTCATATAAAAGGCTTGTACTTGGATGCCACTCTAGAAGAGGTTACGTTTGGCGGCCGTTGCACGGGAGTCGTGTCCTGATGAACCAGTCCGTATTTTGTCTCTACGGCCGCCATTTGGCAAAACACAAAAAGTGACGGTCCGGCTCCCACACCGGGTAGCTAAGTCTCTGGCTGAAAGGGATAGAATACGAGTTGGGTGGCACTCCTGCCGGATAGAGATGCGGATGGAGGTGGATAAATGTTTACGATGCTGGGACGTGTCCGGTGGGGGTGAGTTCTGGACATTACCGCTTTATCTGTGTTTTAATTATGGGAGTTCTGACCACAAGGTGGGTGAGTGCAATGAACCTAAAAAGTGCCTTGATTGCGGGAGCAGTGGGCACCGGATGGAAGTTAGGAATGTGGCCACTGTCACTCATGAACTGTACGTGGATAACTGCCCGTAGGTGGGTGGCAACTAATTATTTGGTGTGGGCCACGGAGTGGCTTACTGTGGAGGATGGGGGAAACGCGGGGACGAGAGACAGTTTCACTGTAAAACTACCGTTTTTCCATGTTTGCACGGATGAACAGTAGTGATAAGGCACGGGGACTCCTGAATCCCTGCTTTGAAAAAGACCAAGTCCCGGCGGGGAAGTCCCCGTTTGAGGTATTGGCGTCAAGACTGAGACCGAGTTGGGGGTTGGGGCCACTCTAGGGGTTATAGGGGTTAGAGGCGTGCATATAGAGAACATCCAACCGACAGGCCGATCTGCCATGCCGGACGTATTGCCGGCGGGCGGGAAGGTCTGTAGGAGTATGTAGACACCCCTGGGCTGCGTAATACTTGATTGTGGATCCAGCCCAGTAGAGTGGGAGAAAAAAATAATTATATTTACTCTAAATCGGGAAAATAACAACAGTATTAATTATTTTGATATAAAAATGTTAATAATATTAAATTTGCTACAGACATACACAGAAAACCAACTAAACAAGATACTATAATATACTTTAATTCTTTTCATTCTTGGAATAAGAAAATAGCATCTTTTAATTGTTTAATATATAGAGCAATATATATATTCGCGCCGACCTCCGTGGCGCGAGTGGTAGCGTCTCGGCCTTTCATCCGGAGGTCCCGGGTTCGAACCCCGGTCAGGCATGGCATTTTTCATACACGCTACAATTCATTCTTCTCATCCCTCTGAAGATATACTTAATTGTGGTTTCAGAGGTTAAAAATATATATATATATATATATATATATATATAGCAATAAAATATTTAAAACAGAATAGTATAAAACTAAACAGTTAATTAAATAACATTACATATGTTGTTGTAACAAATGGATATAATGCGAATTTAGTAAACAAATTATAGTACTAACTAAAAGATAAAATAAAATTAACATATAACTGTAAAAGAGTATTTAAAATTGAATATAATATAAATTATAGAAAATTTAATAATATATTTAAACTATTTGAATTCCATCTAAATCAATATAACATCGTAGAAGAAGATGTATCTTCATTGAAGATCCATCTAAATCAATAAAACATAACAAATATAATCGAAACAAACAACAAGTATATAGCTTAAAATGCGAAAACTGTAATTTAAAATATATTGCTATAAGTAATCGATTATTTTCAGTTAGAATTAAAGAACATATTACCTGTATAAATAAATAAATAAAATAAAATACCGTTCTAATTTCGCCAAACATATTTTTGAATACAAACATAATTATCATCAAACGATTTTATTGAAGTATTATAATACAGGTATACTAATGATTTTTAAAAAACCAATATTTTTGAAAAATTTTACATTTACTTAAACAATAACAAACTGATGAACAAAAAATCTAAATTCGAAAAAAAACATTCTAATTTAAACAGATTATAAATTAATGATTGGCCAAACTGTTTTCATTTCAAATTACCATAACAATTGAGATTATTTTATTGAAAGGTCAAGTTTTTACTTTAACGTACTTTATTATTCTTTTAAACAATGTCAATCAATTGTTATATATATATAAAATTTGGTTTATTTTATTTTATTCTGTTTTATACTATTTTAAGAGAATAATTAAAAAATTTGATGGATATTTCTGACGATGGATGAAGGTTCGAAAGCGCTAGAATACATTTACAGAATAGAATATGGGTTTTCCCATATTTCAAATATATTTTATCTAAGGTATACATTATTATATTGTAAGGTATCTCAAATTTATTGTATCTAAGGTAGCAGCTTTTTTTTTGTACTGCTGCAACCGTTTTAACAGTCCAAATATAAGTAAAGAGATAAAACATTCTTTTTTCAATCAAATTATATTGTAGGCATAATTTCAGCTACCTTAATAGCTGGCCAATAATTTTTAAATATTTTATGATTGTTGGTAAGTTGAACTTTTATTATTTATATATTATATATGTATAAAATACCAACGGTGCCATGGTACAAAAATTTAACCTAAATACATTAATGTATATTTTTACATTAATAACTAGGATATTTACGTAAAAAAGGGTTAGTAGATAATTTTATTACACATCAAGGACTTATTTTATTCCTGGTTTTTTAAAGAAATTAATATATTTATTTTACTTTTTAAAAATAATTAAAAAAAACAATACTGAAACTGAATAATTGTTATAATCAACGATTTAAAACTAAAGGGCCACTTAAGCTATTTTTATAACCTCTCTTCATGTTCCTGGTATTGATTTATGAAATGAAAACGACTGAAAGAGAATTATATAAATAATATATGTATTTTACAATAAAATTAATTTTTTTTTCTTTTTATTTCTGTGAAAATGTAAAAAAACCTGTATGTATATTTGTCATTTGACTAATTTATTTGTAATTAAAATGCTTTATTAAAATTCAGCTTTTACAATTATTTAATTCCTAGTATTCTACCGAACTGATTTTAATAATTCCTTCTATAACAGAGAGTTTTTGTTATTTTCTAACAATCTTTGCAAATATACATTACTATTTGATTAATATTCGATTTTATTTTTGAAAAATAAAAGATATTTAAATATTAATATCACAATAAAAATCACATACTCTTACTACTGTGACTTGTCAATCCATAAATAACTTGTGTCTTTTTGATAACGAATCCGGGTCCACATGTATCGACTAATTCCTATAATTTCAAGAGCAATATAAGAACAAAATAACTAGCCATCGTCTGCCACCAACTAGAATCCAATATTTCTGTTTTACTCTCTCTCTTTATCTGTTTAACCTCTGGAACTACCGTAAGGTATTACTTCAGAGGTTGAATAAGGATGATATGTATGAATGCGAATGAAGTGTAGTCTTGTACAATCTCAGGTCGACCACTCCTGAGAAGTGTGGTTAATTGAAACTCAACCACCAAGGAACACCGGTATACACGATCTATTATTCAAATCCGTACAAACATAACTACCTTTACTAGGATTTCAACCTCAGAACTAATATTTCTGTTTTACTATTTTCTGTCAAACTACTTTCTCTCAATGCTGACAATCAGCATTGTCAGAGTTGATTATATAATCGTTTCGATTATTAAATCAGCCGATTCATTCCTGAATAATCAAGTGATTGAGGAAGAAAAAGTGGCTTTAGTGTTCAGGACGATTCAAATTTTAAATAACGATTTGGTTTTATTTAATTAAGAATAAATTCGAAACAGATTATAGCAATGCTGAATGGAAATATTAAATTTCTGCCACAATTGTCAATTAAAAACGGTTAGATTTAAGAAATCTGTTGATGTTTTCACAGATAAAACCTACTTATGATAAAAGTTTTCATTTAAAAAATAGTTAATTGTTTTTTTATCATGTTCTGATTAAATTTTTAGTGTAGGCTTAGAATTAAATATATATATATATATAACAAAACTCTGAAATATATATCTCTTCTCCAAACAATAAAGTATTTTACCAAGATTGAGGTACTGAAAGAGTACCTTTGTATGATATTTTATATTTCTGCCCACCATATTACTGACGAGTATAATTTCTTTAGTAATTGAAGAAATATTGAAAAGTATTTCGATATAATGAGATTGTATGTCCTTGAATTTCTCTGAAGTTAATTTTCTGTGTTGGAAGAAATAGTTTCCACAGTGGAGCCATTATTAGATATATGACTGATTTGATTTGGAGGAAATTAGAGATTGTATCACGCTTATGGAAATGTGGCCACCACTGATATTTAGGCAGAAAAATTGCAATCTACACTGATGGACTACATGATGGTTTCTACATAGGATTCGTTGTTCAAACAATATTGGCTCTGATTTTCCCAAATAAGCATAGATAAAAAATCAAGAATCATTAACTGGATAAATTATATAAAATATTACTCGCTTAGGCACTCACTAATTTGTTATTTATTTTTTTGATTTATTAATTCCTTTGCTTTTACTGATGAAGATTGAGACAGTAATTATAAACGATATCTATACTTTGAATATTTAGCAATTAAACTTCATATTCTATATTAAATTATAACAAACATTTTTAAATACATGCATTCACAAACGACTTTCGGCACAGAGTTTACTACTTTACATTTTTTAACAACGTTTGATAAACGAAATTGTCTTAACGTTAAAATATGGAGGAAATTTCTATTCGACCTTCTTTTTTTTACCTTCTTTTTTTTTAATCATAAACAGCATTTTGATTAGGACGATATGAAGTAATTACGAATAACCTTTGTATACAATTAATAAACAAACACTCAAATAAAAACAATGTGAAGTACAAAAAGTAAATGAAGAAACCTTCTAAGCAAGTTGCTTTAAAACGCTTTTAATAGTTACTAACAGAACTGTTGCATTACCTGACTTACTACACTTATAACAATACTGTTTCATTATCTATTATTGATGGAAAACAACAACTACAATATTGAACATTACACAGAAGAAAATCTCGAAGTTATACTTAAGAGACAAGAAATAATAACAGAAAGTAGGTCAGATCTAAAGTACATTCAAAACCAATATTGAAAAAATATCTAATCAAATACGACTAAATATTCTTTTCATTGCTTTCTTACATCATTAAATTAATGAGAAAACACCTATTCACTTCGTCAATTATTTTTCTCATTTTAAAAAACTGTTTAAGTAAACCTATTCGTTAAAAAATTATAATCATATTCTGAGTATGTTAATGTAATTTAACTACATAGATAATTAGATAAGTATTCATTATGAATATCTATCTAATATCACACATCACATATCAATTCAGATGTTTATACAAACTTGTTCTATAGGCACTAACATGTTTCTGTTTGTCCCTTATCTCCATAAAAAGATATTTAATCTTACCAATAAATAAATCTATTTGAGGGGGGGTTTCTCTCGCTAAGTACTAGAAATCTATATTACTTTCGTAATAACGAAAAATTCAATCGTCGTTATAACGAAGAATGAAAATAACAACATCCGATATTGCATATTGTGTATAAAAGAGAAAATAACAGCTTTCAAAAAATTTTCGTATAAAAGTGGTTTTATATTTTAATAGATTTTATGTATTTAAGATATTTTTATTATCATATCATTTTTTTATAAAAAAATTACAAAAAAAAAATTCGTTGAAATAGAGCGGAGCTTTAAATACTTCAATAAAATATACTTCTTTGAATGGGTTCAAATTTTCTGTTGTGATCCATTAATAATAATAAAATAAGTTGAACTGATATGAAATTAATAAACACTTTAATTCCGAATGGAACTCAGTTATAATTTTTAATTTAACTCAGTTAACAGAATTTCTAATTTAGTAAAGCTGAATTTTTGGCTACCTAATCCAGTAATACTTCTACATTTTTAATAACTCAGAATAACCTACGTATTTGTAATGTATTAATTACACCTCAAAATCATGTACAAAAAAATGAAAATCTTTCTTTTTCATTTAAAAAATAATTGCATGTGTTTGTTTGCTTGTGTCTGGCTGTTTGTTGTATGTGCTCACATTTTTATTTTAGGTGCTGCTAGCGCAGGACGGACCAATGGTAGTGCGCCGGGCGAATGTACACAGCGACTCTATCCGACTCGCGCTCTCTCTCTCTCTCTATCTCAGTCGACTCTCCCCAGTTGGAAGTAGCCCACTGGCAATTAATTTATAGATTATTTAATTTGTATGCGTAAATTATTTTCATTTATATTTTATATTTATGTATTAATTGTATTAATAAAAGAAAAGAATTATTAGTTAATATTTAACAATAAAAAAAAAGGATTCTTTATTTAGCGGGGGAGAATTGTTGACGCGCATACAGCAGAGCATCGCGTGGTCTGCTCTACGCCAATAGCGCAACTGGATTAGATACTACACAATCTAACAGAACACACACAAGACTAAACGATGAAGACGGCGACCTCAAGCTAACTCCCTGTTTGCTTGTTAACGCTAGATATCAGAACAATATCTATATAATATATAATAATATATCTATACAATATCTAGCTTTAAATTATATTTTAATTAAAAACTATTAAATTCTATACCTACTCATTTCTTAAGTCTTTAAACATAAAGATACCAAAATGTTCAGAAAAATATGCTCTACACAGTAATATTTATTTTCTTAAAATATTTCCGTAAAATACTTAATATTCTCACAAACATGAAGATATGACCGCATCGAGAATCCAAGGACAGTGCTCCCTGGCTAGACGGTTGGGTGAGTGAAGTGAGCCATGACTGGCTAGTAAATATATAAAAAATTCTGCCGTTAAAAAGAAATGAAGATTAAATTACTCTGACAGAAATATATAGTTGTCATAAAGTACGTTAATAAAAGCGATCTTTTTCTTTTCTTTTTTTGCATTAGTATTTTCCTTGATTTTTTTTTTAATAAAGTAAGACGATGCAGAGACATTTAACGGGGTAGTTTATTTTTCTAGAATTATGAAATGATTATAAAATGTTTTTCTTTCTGAAATCGTAAAAATAAAGACGTGAATGAAATGTTTCATATCGTTATCACAGTCCTTTTGTGGCCATTGAGAGGGCTGACGACAAATATATTCTTTATAATTATGGAACAATGTGAAAAAAAACAAAATATTATAACTCCGAATAATGAAATATTTGAAAATTTGTCTCACTCCAAGTATCATTTAGGATATATTCATTTCAGAAAAACTGATGAATGAATTTACATTCTTGAGATAGAAAATTATGAATACTTATATTAAAATAATAATTTATAAAGTTATATGACTTTTCCTTAACTTTATTCAATTCCGTTATAATATTAACAAAAACTTATTATTCCGATTCAGTATTTAATTTCAGTTAAACAAAAATATTTAATAAACAGGATTTTTGTAGCCACTTTTCTTCAAAGAAATTTAATTTAAAAAAAAAAGGAGAAACGGAAAAATAACATTAAAAAAAATTTAGGCTATTAGCAGAATGTACAAGTCAACTCAGAATTAACATATGCCAACACTTTTTATTTATTATCAGTACCTTAAATGTTTTTCATTATAAACATTACGAAATGTTTCCTGTTTTATGAAATTATAATCACAAATACAAATACTTTCAATTAAAAAAAAAAATAATAATAATAATTTATAAGATGTACGTACTGTTTTAAGATCAAACAGCAGGTCGGGATTAAGGGAAAACTCTTTATGTCGAAAGTTCCAGACTGTGTTGGAATGTAAATTTCTATGC
Source organism: Zanna intricata (assembly GCA_010016005.3). Taxonomy (NCBI): domain Eukaryota; kingdom Metazoa; phylum Arthropoda; class Insecta; order Hemiptera; family Fulgoridae; genus Zanna; species Zanna intricata. The sequence continues at coordinate 23,733 of JAAAKQ030121622.1, read as the reverse complement.
GTGAGTAAATAATCTCAAAAATTGTATTTTTATCAGCAATAAGAAGAGAGTAGATAAAATTTTATTATACATTCTTGAAAAAATATTACTTTTGTAATAGTTTTATACATCGTCTACAATAGGGATGTCCATACTTTTTAACCTAAGAGCCACACTGACTCCCAACTTAGTCCTAAGGGCCAAAACCTTTTTCCGTTTTAGAATGTGGAAATGAAAGAATGTCGGACTCCTGCTATCTTATCCAACCACCACCACCATACTAACGACTTAACCATCCTGGTAAGGAGCACTTCTACGCAACCAGAACCACCATTAGGCATAATATCATGAAGCGCAGGATCCAAACTGGTTCACTCTAAATTTAATGAGAGATAGAACCATGTAAAACAAGAACACGAAGAAATATAACACTGGTATGATACACAACACCACTCAACGACATAACACTACAACACCGTTTTATATTTTATTTTTAAATTACTGCTACAAAAGAAGCCTTATATTAAAAACGCAGCCCTATTGGCTACAGAGCCCCGAACTAAAGACAATCATAAAACTAAAAACAAATATAAACACAGAAATCACGACACGAAAAACAACCCGACGCATCACAAAATAACACGTCGACGGAAAACGCAATTACGTCGCGAAACACTCAAGATAACCTCTCAATACAAGTATTGAGTTACGTTCATTCTGTATTATGTACATTCTTTGGAAACCCCTCCCTTAGGCACACAGCCAATATTATTACAATCCTTCTAAGACCCGTTCTATGACATAAATCCCTGCTCACCAAGCATTTAGTTGCACTTCAACAGTCCTTAGCCTGGTGCCCTTCCTCACCACTGTTAAAACAAAGGCTCGTACTGTTACGGCCACTGCACCTTGCGGCCATGTGACCGCAGCCTCAACATTTGAAGCACCTCCGCCCACACATCCACCATACAATGGACCCAGCTGACTACAAAAATTCTAATAGAAAATGAACGGTGGTTCAAAACCAATGAATGATGCAATCGTACATTGCATCATTCACCAATAGTCTTCCTGCGGAAAATTCTTGGATTTGTCAGAAATTTTAAAGCCAGTCATGTCAGCTGTTAATTATATCAGATCACATGCATTCAATCACTGGAAACGCTTCCGCGAGTTTACTGAAGGGATTGATTATACTACACTGCACTACACTGGCAGTGTTCAAGTCACCCCAAGCAACAGCTTTTGCCTGATTTATATACTCATATTCAGTCCTTTCGACGAAACATCAATCTCAAGTGAAAAAAAAAAATGTTTCACACATATTAATACATGCTAAACATTTTCAACAAACTGAGACTCCATTTCCAGTGGATTTTGCAATTGAATCATTGGGTGCTTTAAAAAATAAATTTTGCGTCACATTTTTTCAGATTTTTATGCAAGTGCTAACAATATCAAGATTATTCAAAATTATTTTAACGCCATTATAGAAACCTTTTCCCCAGAAATGGAAATAAATTATTTGCAGGGTAGAGATATTTTTTATGAAAAATATTTAAAGTCATCATTGCTGGAATTTTATAAATCTTCCACTCAAACAGTTTGATCAGTTACATAAATTTGCTTATGGCTTTTTTTTTCCGCTTTCGGGACTACTTATCTATGGGAAAAAATATTCTCCAAGATGAAATATACAAACAGTATTTACAGATCCAAATTAACTGATGAGCATTTGAAGTCGTTGATGATAATTTTCACTAGTAATCTTGATCCACAATTGCAAACAATTGTCAATGGAAAGTTATATAAGTCTCATAAATTATAATTATAATATTTAATTTCGTTATGTGAATTACCTCTATATGTCACTTTTTGCAAGTTTTTAGGATAAATTTCATATCATTAATTATAGTTAAAATGTTCAATTTCATTATATACGTCAGTTATTGTGTTTCTTAACTGATAGTTAAATAAAAACATCTGATTATTATTTTGTATGAATTACTTACATTCTAAATTTTACAATGTAATCAAAAGAAACTATTGCGGGTCAGATACCGGGCATATATGCGGATTGTACTGGTAGTACCTTAGTTTGGAGACCCATGGTCTACAGTATGAATTTAAGTAGCTGTTAAATTGGATAAAACATGTTGCAGAACTGTAACTCCAGTAATTTTTCATATAGCCGACGTAAAACGCAAAATTTGTGTCAAAGAACAAGTGTTTTTTATAGGTTTGTAGTAAAATAGATTTATTAAATGATTAATAAATGCGCAAGATATAGTTACAAAACTTGTAGAGAATTTTGAGAAAATGTAGAGAATTTAATTTTGAGAAAATTAATGTATATACGCCAATAAAAAGTAAATAAAATTTTTTAACAATCCGCTTTATATTGAAGAAAACAAAAAATCGTACTCTTTTTTTTGTAACTAAAAAAACTATTCTTAATACAGCAAAACAAAAAAAAAAAAAAAAAAAAACAAAATCCATGAAATGATATATGGTAACAGATAACAAACCTCAGTTATAGTAATTGTTTAAAATTCCCACCATCAAAATGTACAAAGCACTTTACCAGTGGGTTTCCGTGTGTCATCTCAGCATCGTTTCGTATAAATTAAATAGGATTTCGTATCTTAATGAGTATCTCTTTAGTATTAAATTTTTGGGGTATAATATCGTTTTCATATGGTTAAGAAGTGAAGTAATCTAGTGGCGTTAAGTCAGGTGATCGTGGTGGCCAATAAATTGGTCTACACATCGAATTCAGTTTAAGAAATTAGCAGTCAAGTGATTTCTAGCAACTAAAGAAAAATCTGGCTTGCACTATCGGGCTGGAAATCATTTGTAACTTAGTTTGTAAAGGTACATGGCGTTCAACAGAAAACGAACACGTTGGAAATTACCTTTTCGTTTGTACATGCTGATATACCTAAGAAACAATTTCTATATTTGGAAAATATCTTCCAGAAAATCACTCATAGTATTCACCTTTATCCTCCTGTAACCTCCTTTATCTGTGTGAAAATTTATAACAACAGATTCAAACGAAGTTTGCCGGCCTCCGTGGCCTCTCAGCCTTTCATCGGGAGGTCTTGGATTCGAATTCCGGTCAGGCAAGGCTTTTTCACACACGTTACAAATCATTCATCTCCATCTTCTGATGAAATACCTAACGGTGGTCTCGGAGGTGAAAAAAAAGAAACTATATAGAATAATGTTTTTAAAAATATTTCTAGAAACATACATTTTAATTTAGTTTTTCCCGTAATTATTTCGTTTTACCTGTGTAAAATATTGAATTACTCATCTAAAATATTGTTTTATAAATTTTGTATTTATTTTAAAAAAATTTTCAGTAATTAGCATTTTTGCTTTTAAAAAGAATGTTTATTAGTTGCATGACAGAATAATACGATTTTTTTATTTTTCGTATGTTTTCCTTAAATAGAAAAACGATTTTTATAAGTTTTTATTTACTTTTTTTGACTGTATTTTCATTAATCATCTCAAAATTAAATTTTCTACAAGTTTTGTTACTAAATCTTGTTCATTTGTAACTGATTTAACAAAGATAATGTGCTAAAACCGTAAACAAAAATTGTTTATAGACATCGAATTTGGTGTTTTAGGTCAGATATCTTAAAAAGTACTGGAGTTAAAGTTCTGCAACATTTATATCCTATTATCCACCTCAAATTACGTAAAAAAAAAAAAAAAAACACTAACTTTATTCCTTAATTTGGGTCATAAAAATTACAGTAGATCTCCTTTTTATTAGAAGAACTGAAATCCGGGTGAAATCTTTCGCTAGCTGTAAAAAAAAAACCAAACCCGGAAAAGAAAGCATTTCCAGATCTTTGTTTATATGCAGCTTTTTCATTATTTTTATCAGTAGAACAAGTACTGAAAGTTTCTTTATTTCTTCGTGGGACGTTTTGTATACTTATATAATTTTTTCTTCTCAATCCGAATTTTTTACAATATTCTCTAAAGCGGAGATTATCGTTTTTACCATTTTTTTTGTTGTTGTTATTGTCCGCAATAAAATTCAATTTCTAGTATAATATTAATTCATAAAATAAAGATTATTATGAGGCTTTTTATGATAATATATGTATAAAAATATTATTAATTCTCATAAAATTAAATTCAAACAGTTTATTCTTCGCGCCATATTATTATTTTGTTCTGGTAAATGTAATAATAGATCAGAGATTTAGTAACAAATAAATCATAACTTCCCCTCACCATTTTATCGATCTTTTCTCCCAGTCGTCCATCTATTAATCACTTTCACTTTATCTCATTCTCTCTCTCTCTTTGTTTTTCACTTCCTCTGTCCCATTTGTATATAGCCGTGGTGTGGAGGGTTACTGGATATCATTTGTGTGGTTGTAATAGACTATATAAGCATGAATCCTGTATGCATTGTTTGCTTAACGAGCTTAAAGTCATGTAAACAAGCATATTATACTATGTCGGGGTATGAGGTCACATAAGTCTCCCCAATACTAACAAATTAATAAACTAGTGAAAGGGTAAGAGAGTAGAAAACATGATGAGGTAAGCGTTATAACCCTATAAGCACCCTTTTCCATCTAAAATCATAAATTGTCTTGCGATAATATAGTACAATGAAGAGAGAGCAAAATTAGAGTGGGGGCGGTCGGAGGTAGTTTAAATGTTAAATTACTGAGGACGATAATATTCACGGGTACCTCATTTGTGGGGTATGATGTTTCCAGCACAAGTAGTAAGGTACTTTGATCTACGTGATATAAAGGCATGAAAGCTGGAGCCACATATTTTTTTCTCTCCCTGACTGTTAGTAGACTTTGATCCCCCGGGAGTTACTACGGGACAATTTCCGGAAGATCTTCTCAAAGAGTAGAACGTAATGAAAAGAGGAGAAGCGAGGCGACCGGCACGTTCTATATACACTCTAAGTACTTAGTTTACGCGATACTTTATTTATATCATTACTTTATTATAAAACATTCCTAATCTATTAATATTCTATGTAATATTTAAAGCCAATAAATATATAGAATATTGCTATTAAAAAAGATAGTTTTTTAAATTAGTTATTTTAATTTCTTCATAAATACTTTTAAGATGAAATAATTATTTCTACCCTTTAATTATAAAATGAGATAAAAAATAAAAAAGAGTAACAAATACTAGTTTGCCATTTTGATTTATTTTTACTTCTATGTGAGTTATAACCTACATGTGTCGTAACCTACAACCACGTAGTGATGATCTGACGTATTACAACACTAAATTGGTAAACATTTATCTAGATCAATAAACGTGTGTCCGGTATTGAGTGCCGAATGAAATTTGTGGAATTATATGTAATATAATGAATTCTAAAATAGTTAAAAATAATTAATTCTTAATTACATAATATAATAGTATAATAACCAGACTACAATAAAAGTGTGACTTTACCATTCCCCTAAGGTTCAGTGTCGTTCATTATTCAATGAAGAAAGAAAACCATTTACTCTTCTAAAAACCTTTTCCCTAAGCCGAATATACATATTCAACATAAGGATGCCAAGTATACTGTAATGTTGTTGATATCTAGCGCTACTGTGTCAATCCGTTAAATGAAGGTACTACAGGTCCTGTATGTACTAGTTAATTTTATACGGATAAAGGTCTGTAAGGTAGTTAATTTTATATGGATTTGAATACTAGATCATATATACCGCTGTTCTTTAGTGGTTGGGTTTAAATTAACCACACTTCTCAGGAGTGGTCGACCTGAGATTTTAAAAGGCTACACTTTATTCACATCTATACATATCATCCTCATTATCATCTGAAGTAGTACCTTACGGTAGTTCCAGAGGCTAAACAGAAAGAAAAAGAGAGCTCTGTATAGTAAACATTATTATTTTGACAAAAACTAACTAGTTGTAGGTACTTCTTCAATCTAGATGTATGATTAGAAAATCTGAATCAGATTCTTTTTCTTAATCAGAGACTGATATCTCTTTCTAATGTTTGAACTAATGAATTTATTCCCTCAACTCAGAATTCGAATATTTATTACATTAATTATTTGTTATGAAAAGTTTTAACTACGACGTTTTAATTTAATACGACTATATTTTACAAATATTTTATAAATTAACTTCTCATGATAAGTTACTAATTCATATTAATGTATTCAATTTATTATTATTATTATTGTTTTTATTCTATTACATTCTACGAATTAGGTATTTAATATCCTGCGAGGCAACGTGATAAATATTTGAATTTTATAATTTAATAAACAACTGTATCTATTTTAACATAATTAATTCTAATAATTCTAATGTAAAATATTTTTTTTTTTTTTAATTACAAGTGTAAGGAAAAAATATGTACTCATAAAAACAAAGGGAGGTATGAATCTCTGATTTTATTAATAATCTCTTACACGCAAATTTAACCATTATTAGTTAGGAAACCATTATAGTGTTAAATAAAAGTATATAAAACCTATTCTAGTATATATATATATATATATATATATATATATATATATGTATATATAAATGTATTTATACAAAAAAATAATGAGAATAGTAAACCTATTGAAATTTTGATAAGAAGTTGCAAAAGAATTGTCTATAAATTCCGGTTTCAAGATAATTTCAGGACAAGAGTATCGTGCAAAAGGGTTGAGACGGAAAAAAACATATAAATGTATATATATTAATTTTTAAATAAAGAGACAGATTTTTCCCGCTCAGTATAAAAGGGAAAAGGTACGGGGTCATAAGTAGAAAATATTTATAAGATATGACTGTAAAATTATAGAGTTTTTATAAAATAGAGTGAACTAAGCTGTGCCTATTAATTTCTCCGAGATATGCTTACTAAGCAAGCGTACCCGGTTCACTCTGTACTCCATCACATTAAAAGCTGCCATTTTATTCCACAAGATGAAAAGAAATGTTGGTAATAATCTTAGCGTTTATAAATTTTTGTAATTACATCTATTGTCGTCGAATGGCTTCGACGTCACGTGACACTTTAAAACCTTGTGGTAGCCCTGAAATGAACATTTTTGAATTACTACATACACATGAGTGTGTTGGCGGGTAGTCGTTCATTGAAATTAGACTGGGTTTCTCCTCAGCGGCAGTTGGGTTCCCACTGCAGCGTGGCAGTGGTGGCCCCCAGAGCTCCACAGTGTCGGGTCGGCGTCGGTGGTGTTTCGCCGGTTCTCCCCGAGTGATCCACGCTAGGCCGGCTCTCGCTGTTGCATCAGCCAACCAGGGCGATTGAAGCATGGTGAACTGGAGTGGGAAGGTAGCGTCCGCATTCAGCGGCTCCCTCGGCGGGCCGGCCAGGTCTGCTGCTCCGGCGGGGATGCTGTTATCCGCTGGGTGGTCCAACGATGAGCCGGCAAGGGAACTTCTTTTGTCTTCTTCCATCAACTTCTTTGTCTTTTCCAGGCGGTGGTCGACGATCAATTGAAAATTCACGCCAATGAAGCTTCTTTTATTGGAGCCTATAGTGGTGGGTCTGCAGTGCCGCTATGGTGGGGGAGCTGCGCGATCAGCTAGCTATGTGGTGGTAGTTTCGCCTGTGTACTCGCGTACGTATACTGCATTTCCACTGAAATCTGAGCTGCTACCGCGTTGCGTTTCGCCGATATCAAGTTAGGCATGTGTTAACACTACATAATCTCCCCTCATCCGATTAGCCTAATGGTAAAATCATCGTAGCAAATCAACTGCCTAACAACTGATTTTCAAAGTCAAAGTTTCTGAGGTTAAAATTCCGGTAATAGTAAGATACTTTTATATGGTTTTGAATGCTAGACATTGGATAAGGATATTTTTGGTAGAATGTAACTACTTCTCTCAGGAATATCTTATTCGCCTAGAATGGAATCTTGCAATAAGTCTTAGAGGGTGGTCCGGAATGATATTTAAATGGATTAAACATTTTAAAATTGAATTTAAGCTTTCTATTTTGCTTGCCTATAGTAATAGTTGTATTATTTTCTACTTTAAATTTTTATCATTATTCTAAAGTCCCAGTTTTAATGTTTCTTATATAATCTTTTTATTTGTCCATTAATTTTTTTTTATTATTATGTCTGAAAATTTTGTTTTTATATTATTAAAATTTTTATATTTTTTCCTCGTAATGAGTAGTGCAAATTGTTTAACATTCAAAACGGCCTTATAGGTTTATATTTGAAGAAAATGTTATTTTTTTATCTTTATAATGTTTTCCAATTTATTTTAATAACGTTTGGCAAGCTCTTTATTTGCGTATTTCAATAAAAAAATATAGACATATGTAATGACTACAAAGCTAAAAGTAAAATATCCGTTTATAAAATAAAGTTGATGTTATTTTAATGACTGGTCAATAATAGTTTTGATTTAATTTATTTAAAAATACAAAGACTAAGTTATTTTGTTGATACAAATCTCGTTGGCCGAGTGCATCACAGGACAAGTCTCAGGGACCGGTCGGATGAGCGACCTCATAAGACCTCTGCCGATCTCCGTGGTGCGAGTGGTAGCATCTTGGCCTTTCATCTGGAGGTCCCGGGTTTGAATCCCGGTTAGGCATCGCATTTTCACACACGCTACAAATCATTCATCTCATCCTGTGAAAAATATCTAACGGTGGTTCAGGACGTTAAAAAAATAAAAAAAAGGACAGGTCTCAGGGACTGGTCGGATGAGCGAATTGATCCTTTACTGAATAGTTTTAATATAAAATATACATATTTTTAAAATAATATTATTGCATTTAAAAAAAGTCGAAAATACATAGTTAAAGAGGAAAATTTTGGAACTGAGGAAAAAATTATTAATGAATTTCAGTTCTAACTAAAACTGAGGTATAAAGAAATCTTTTAACACAAAGAAAATCGGAACGCTGTTTAATACTAGGCTATGATAGGATCGTTATTTCTTCTGGGCCAGTCAGTGAATAATCGAGATTATACTGCGATGTTATTGGATTTAAATGAGAAATTCTTTCTCTTGCCAGTTTTGTAATAAAAGTCCGATTTCGTAAGAACTTTACAAACTTTTCTATACTTATTTCATATTCTTTTTCATTTTTTTCTCTCTTCAAATCTTTTATTTCTACTTTTTCTATCAGGATTTTAAGACACTTCCATGATCATCAACTATTCTCACCCAGTTTCAATCATCTATTTCAGCTGAATTTTTTTAATAAAAATATTGAATATTCTTAAGCCAAATTATATTTTAATGAAAATTTTTGCTTTTTATGCCAAAAAATAAAAATATAACTATCATATTCTCTTTATAAACAATATTTTAAAACTTATCAAGCAATATTTAATGTTGATCTAGCATAAAAAAGTAAAAATTATCTCCAACTGACCTTTATATGTACAAAACTAACATTTAAAAAAATAAATGTTACATAATGTAACTAGTTTTTAAAATACCTGTAACTTGTAATAAAACTTCTGATTCCTTCTTACTTTAAATCTGTTCTACTTATGTCAGTAATCTATCCTTTTTGTAATGCACAAGAAAAATCTACCTGTTTTTAAATCATTTAGAAGATATTTATTTATGAATGCCCCTTTCTTTAGCTTACCTATTCTTGCTCTGAAATTTCTTAACAATTTTTAAAAACATATTCTACGAGATATGACATAACCAATTGAAAGCTTAAATATATGTTGGTCAAACATATTGTAACTATAACATTAGTTTTAAAATATTCCAAAAATACAGTGAGAATTTAGTATACAGAAAGGTACCTCAATGGAATAAAAAAAAATTACTATTGATTTATTAAAGAACAAACCTATCGTTAATAAAAGTGTATATTGTTTTTCCACCGTTAGTAAGACATACACGCGCACGCGCATACACACGAGCGTACACACAACAATTTACAGAAACTTAAATATAACAGTTGCATAACTATTATAATCAATAATTTTATTAGCTAGGTTTCTGCACTAATTAGCATAAACCCCAATAAAACCCAAAAACCAATATATCATTTTACTCCACATACAATTCTCATAAAACAATGTAATATAGGCCTAACCATGATTACACTTGTATCGTTATTAGCGATAAACTAATTATTGTAGTTACCATAGGCTAGTAGTGCATAATATCAATTAAATGGATAAAACACATATTAATGCCTGAACTAGTAGAGCTATAAAACATGCCATTGAAACGTATAATAACTTACAACTAATTAATTTTGATAAATTATTACATAAAATTAACTTTTGTACTATAATTATAAATTTTTTTATTAGAATAACACTAATTATGACAAATAAAACCTCAGCGTTGAATATAAATTTTTACGATGAGAGAATAAAAAAGGTAAGAAATAAAATTAAAAGTTTCAATTTTTAGTAATGAATTATTTCTTTCGATGGGCACAAGAATGAAAATTTTACAATTAAAATAATTTTAAGAGAGAAGATCAAATTCATAATCTAAAAAAACTGTGTGGTTGCATCTGCTAGACGATTTTTGGTAAGTGAAAATTTAAAAGAACAATGTTATTAAGCTAAAGAATAAGGTATAACTATTAAGGAATAACTTAACTCTTAAGTTACAACTTAAGGAATAAACTTAACTCTTAAGTTATAACTTAAGGAATAACTCCTTTATAATGAAAAGGGTGGTACAAGTAAATTGAAGAAAAAAAAAATAGCGTAAATAAAAGGAACATGCAACAATAATACAGAATGCGCTATAATATGATAAATGCTAATAAAAAAAATAATGTAACATTTTTATATTGTAATTATGCTTACATGCCTATTAATTATTACTGAAATGACAATATTTTGTCAATATATCATTTTCTGCAGCACTGTACCATACCAACCTTTGAGAAATCGTCAAGTCAAATACAAATGCATCACATCATACTCAACTGATCGACTTCGCGTCGAACGAATACGGAGATTTGCAGATTAGTCTTCAAATATCGAAAAGGAGGATTTGTATACCAGGACACTTTACGAGAGAGGACAAAACTTATAAAAGAAGGACTGTCCTTCTAATATAGGACGATTGGTCAACTTACGAATAAAATATAAATATTTCCTATTTTATGATATGATTAAAAATTGCTAAAAATTAAACAATCGTTACTGAAATTATCATACATGTCATGAAAACGTCAGGCATAATAATTTTTTCAAATTATCACAGCATCAAAACTGATATAAAAACTCTTTTAATGTTATGTAGCCTTTTTATAATAAAACAGAAGTATATAGTTTTAGATGCAATTAAAACTAACGTTATATCAAACGGAACAAAAGAAACAATTCTAAGCAATTTAAAAAACCTATTATTACTGTTATTATTATTATTATTAATGACTCTCCTTTAAAATTTTGCGTGTTTTTTAAATAATTTAGAAAAACCACACATTTTTAACAAATTAAAATCATTATTTGTCTTTAATACCGTACCAAATTAAAAAAAAGATTCGTTATTTTCATACCGTACCAAATTAAAAAAAAAATTCGTTATTTTCATTTAAATTAATTTAAATGTTTTAATAGATATCCAATGGAATTAACAAAGTTATTAGTAAAGCTTAAAGTGCATTTTATGAAATATTAATTTTATAGTTAAGGAAAGTTAATCTTTTTTTTTGCGATAATAGAAACTAATTTTCCGATGTAAACCTGTTTTTCACTATAGATCAGTTCCATGTACACCATAGAGAACCGTGCAGTAAACATAAACGGTATAGCAAACGATTGTTCACAATTGTGATTAAAATTGCTAGTTTTTTTTAACAGAAATGGCGATTCAAAAATAAGGAAAAATTCTGCTGGAGAATAAAGAACGATTTTTACAACGTAAGTGTGAAGCAAGAAATCCTTCGCTTAATTTGCAGCAACCACATATTTTTTTAGCTTGTCGACAATATAGTCGAACAGATTACCCCAGCACTATTTAATACACTTTTTTTACAACTACAAGATTTTTTTGTTCAAGGCTAGAAAAGAACGATTAACCAGCTCTCAAATTATTCAAGATAACATATAAACCATTAAAAAAAAAAAGAGAAAAACAATAAAATATATATTTGAATGAAAGTACAAGAATATTCGTAAAAAAAATTCGGTCTAAAATATAATGGATATAATGTATTTACGAGCCTTATATTAATCAATACTATTATTACGAGTAAGTGAAGCATGCACTTAAGCATTCAACTTTGAATATTTTTGAAAACGGCCACACTCCGTTTCTGAAAACGCCGGTGTAATTTTGAAACGGGATTACGCATTCAATGCAATCTATAAAAAAAAGAAAATCAAAACTTGAATAAAAAGTCTATCAAATTTTTATAGTCTACTAGTTATGTTTAAAAATCTGATGTGGACAACACATGTGTTGTCCACATTAAATTAATATATTAAATTAATATATT
>JAAAKQ030121622.1:0-11198 GCA_010016005.3 Zanna intricata | reverse complement strand
ACTAGTTATGTTTAAAAATCTGATGTGGACAACACATGTGTTGTCCACATTAAATTAATATATTAAATTAATATATTTAAATTTAAAAAAAAAGGATGGGGATTTGAACTGATGTATCTTCCCCTTGTAAGATCCAAATATTTCATTAATTAAAATTTTATTTCCCTATTACTCTGGAACCAATGAAAATAAGTACCTTTTAGGCATATCGTTAAAAATCTCTCGATGAGGACTTATTACTGCAGTTAAGAAAAAGTCCAAAATTCGAAAATTTTTTTTTGGAATTTGGGCTTTTTTTGGGGCACTTTGTTTCGGTTGATTGCAATCAAAAGAGGAAGTGCACAACTAGATGTTACAACAATTCTAAATCCAAAATTTCAACATTCTACAGCTAATTTTTTTTGAGTTATGTGAGATACCTACATACGTACGTATGTATGCCAAAAATAGTGATGTCACTAGATGTCACCAGATGTCACGCCAAAAATAATGAAAATGGATTCAGGAATGATCAAAATGAATATTTCCGTTTAAACTTGAAAACCTAAATTTTTTGCGATCACAGTACTTCCTTTACTTAGGATAAGGAAGTAAAAAAAGTATATGGAACGAAAGATGTGAATTCCTAAATTTCAAATTTTTTCTATCCGGATAACCAAGTATTTTAAAAGAAGACGTTAAAATTTTATTTAAAAAATCTTTCTAGAGATTGCAAGAGATTTTATTTTGTCCTCAAAAACTGGCCTATTCCGAACATCAAGCAGTTTGAAGGAGTATAGCGACTCATTACCCTGAAGAATGTTTGTATTGATAATTTATTAGTATTGCTGTATTTGTCGTGGTATTTGCAATAACTAATTAAAAACGTTGGTTAGGTAACCAGCTGAAAGGCACTTTGTGTATATGTAATAAATCAAAAGTATGACAATTTTTGTATATTAATATTAGCAGTATGTTAAACATATTTCGTCTATATATACGTCCTTTAATATTTTTCCGTATGCTTGGGTAAAACCAAAGTCACATTTAATTTGAAAGATAAACATGATTTTAATTTAAAATTAAGAGTTACTTTTTACGTATTAACGTGTGATTTACTAATAGTAAACATGTTTGTTTAATACTTATTGTTAAGTGATTTGTTCAGTAATGCTAAACTTGACTTCTTCCATGACTGATTGTAAGCGTAAGAGTATTTTCGTGCAGATCTTTTATTTGATTTTTTTTTTGAGATGAAAGAAGATTCAATTAAAAATAAAAATGTAACAAATAAATATAATTCTTGCAGCATTCCTGTTTTTATAGTAATCGAGTACAGTACACTGTAAGTTTTTATTTGTGTTATTTATCCAAGAAGTACATTTTAAACATTTTATTTTCTACTTGCATTAACCGAAGAAGTAAGAATTTTGAATCTTCTAAAAAGTGTACAATTTCATTATTTTTTTTAATATTATTTTTTTACAATGCTTTATTTTTCTACTAATTCAGTATAAAAAAAGAAATACTGAAGTATAAATCATAACAACGCGGGAGAAAAGTCATTAAAATTAATAAACTTGTATAGAATATGAAGTAGGTAAAGATAAATGAAGATATTAAGCGGAAAGTAGGTTTTATATTCTTTTTCTTTGCACTCTCAGGCTTTTATTTAAGAAAATGTAGATTTTTATTCTCATGATGTTCTTTCCACAACGTGGCAAAGAATAAACTATAACTAAATTCATCATGCTTTAATTTTTATGATATTTTCTTAATTTACATTGTATCATATTAATTTTTTAAAACAATTTATCCAGTATCCATTCTCCATCCTGAATGTTCTATACGTGCTGTTTCCTCTCGTATATAAACAAATAACACGTTTTTCAATGAAAAAATCTCTTAGTCGTTCCGAACCCGTATAAAATTTTCCGTAATATTTCCTAAAAATATATTGATTTTTATGAACAAACATAACTTTTTCCTAGCATTGTTTTCTTATTTTCTGTAAAACAAAATTTTTCATATATTTTTATTTTTTTTTTTGGATATAATGAGGTTAGCGCTGAAAATTTAATATTTAAAAAATTGCCCCTAATATATTTATGCGAACGTATTTATAATAAATCTATGCAAATAATACTATCTGTATGAAAACATTTAGCCAGTATGGATTTTATCATACTTTTACAAAAATTTAATTTGACTAGCTTGTAATTAATCAGTAAGAACATAAAGTAACAAAAATATTATTGTGAGTAATAAAATTCATACTAAAAACTTTTATTTAAATAAAATAAAAATATGAATAAAAAAATATAAATAACACTACTTTCAAATCTCATTAAATACTTTTCTTTAATTTACGATTTATTAAAATCATTTGTATGTATTATTTCATTTCGTAGCCTAATTGTTATCAAACTTTTTTCCTATAAGAGATAAATGAAGATAAAAGAAAAAAATTAATGAAGGTAAAAATTAAGAAAAAGTTTTTTTTTTTTATTAAAATTATTATTTTTTAAACATTTATATGAACAATGATAAAAGAAAAATAAATAAATCTCTATGTAAAGATTAAATACTGTTAAAGGTAAAAAATATACTTGTTCTTTGGTGTATTTGGTTTCAATTATCTACACATCTCAGGAATAGTTGGCCTGAGTTTGTTTGAGACAACCTGAGATGAATGAATTGTAGTGTGCGTGAAAAGTGCCATGCCTGACCGGGATTCGAACCCGGGACCTCCGGATGAAAGGCCGAGACGCTCTACCACTCGCGCCACGGAGGTCGGCTATAGAATATTGTTTATAATCATGGAACCGTTACTGCATGAATGTAGTACCTCGATTCTAAGTTAAAAAAATAAATAATATGTATAAAATATGTCCCAGAAGTTTCCGCATCCCTAAAGAAAAGTCCGTTGTGACAATACTTTATATTTTGAACATTTTTGTACATTTATTACTTATGAATTTATCTATTAAACGAGTGGACATATTTAATATAAGCAGTCAATGATGCGTGATCATTTAACAAAAAAAGACTTGAATATGAAACCATCTCGACCAGCTTTTGTGAATTAATTATCGGATAGAGATCTCGAAGAGCGGGTTAAGTCTGCCGTACTTTATTACAAGATCTCAAAATCTGATATTAAACCCAAGAGTGTTTTTTCTGATTAATGTACAGTTTAGAGGCAGAAATGTAGTTTTCTAACAGTACGTTAAGAAGAATTCTAATTTTGTGTGCAAGTCGCAAAAGAGTCCACTATTTGTCTTGATGTGTGTCAGGCTGACATCTGGATACTTGTTCGGAATATAATTTTTTGAAAATTAAGTGAGTGCTAGAATTTATTTACAAAAAAAGATGATTAAATCATCTTCAAGAGAAGGATGTCATGGAGAAGTCTGGATACACCAAGATGAGACTCATTGAAAGCCCGATTAAACGAACAATTTCCAGACTGCTGGATCGACCATCGATCACAAGCACCACTAGTCTCAATTTAATAGCCAACGGAAAGCCCTGACCTTACTACAACCGATTACTCATTATGGGAATAATCAAGACCTAAGTATCTCAAAATCGACACTCAAAACAATAAACTGCGTAACAGTGTGAAGGAAGTCTTTCGAACAATAATTCCAGAAATGTTTTCAACATGTCAAGAAAGACAGCGGAGGAAAACAGGTTCAGTATTGTAACGTACACGAAGATCCACTGAATAAATAATTCGGAAGAACAAATACATATAAAAATTCAAAATATGCACTAAATCTACGACATATATTTGTCTAGGGTTAGAGAAACTTCTCGGACTGACTATATATTTATGTGTGTGTGTGTAAATTTATGCACTTGTGCGCGCTCACACTCTCTCACTCAAACATGGATTCGCAAATTGAGAGAGATATCTCATGTTGAAACTAGATGTTATATGTATGATATACGATTCCGTGACAGAACCCTTAATTAATTTAGTACCATTCGTTTTTGCCTACACATATTTTGTATAAAAACACGCACATGCGCCATTCTATAGAATTAGTTTATAGTATATGATAACAGCTTTTCAGAGGGTTAGTGAATAGATGAGACATCAATAATTCAGTGGTTATAAGGCTAAAAGCGAATAGGGTAGAAAGAAATAGGTACAAAGTATTGTTATGGATCATAACAGGTCTACCAGCACAACACAACGCAGTCATTCGAAATGCCTCCCTTCTCTTTTGGCTTATAATATCAACAATACTAAAGGCTAAAAGGATCAGGTGGTCATCCTTTTAATAATAATAATAAAAATAAAAAGAAGAGTAACATTAAATATAAAAGTTTTCAACTCGACAACGAGTAACAAGGTCGGTCGGTGATGGAGAACACAAACCGTAGCCTAGCCCTTAATGGTTTTATCAATTCACCAACTTTATAGGACGTAAAAAAAACTAACAAAACATGAAATTTATAGGTCTATTTAGGCTACCTACTATATCATAAAATGTCCTTATATATATATATATAAGGACTAAATGAAATGATATCGTAACATGTTCAAAATATGTGTTCATATAACTTTCACCGTAGAAGAATATACGGGTAACCTGATACTGGGAGATAAATCAAAAGGTTTAACGACGTTTCTGAATTACTTAT
Source organism: Zanna intricata (assembly GCA_010016005.3). NCBI lineage: Eukaryota > Metazoa > Arthropoda > Insecta > Hemiptera > Fulgoridae > Zanna > Zanna intricata. Next base: position 6,563 of record JAAAKQ030121622.1, on the reverse strand, counting down.
GGTCAGTGTTAAAAAATGTTTACTGAATGTACGCAATATCTTATTTACACTTATGTGACTGCGATTACATAAAAAAATATCTAATACGTATACTTGCTGGGAAACGTACGTACATCTCATGTACATATTATCAATATATGTACATCTCATGTATATATGAAAATACTAAAAATTAATTTATTATTAAGCAAGGTATAAACGTATAAAAAATACGAAATATTTACAGATTAAAAATTGAAATAGCATTAAGATGATTTTTCAAACTTAATAATTAAATAATAATAATATAATTTAACAAGATAATTAAAGGGAAATTATTATTTCTGTTATTTATTATAGAAAAATTATAGATAATTTTCTAAGGGAAATTAGAATAACTTATTTCAATAAGACTTCACATTTTATTAGTAACAAAACTGTAATTTTCTTAGACTTAAATGTACAATTGAAAAAAAAAATTGATAAACCATCAAGAATGAGTTTATATAAAGATTTATTTTTGTTACAATATAAAGCAATAAAAAAGAGTTAAGCCCAACAATACAGCAATATTCCTATAGATGAAATATTTAAAATGAATTATTTTTAATATGTTGACGAAGCATAAACATACTTAAAATATTTTAATATTTAGTCGATTTCAATTATATTTAAACTGAATAAAAATTTTCGACCTATAGCAAATCGCTCTCGATGATAGATAGCCATCGAAAGCGCTAAGTTCTTTATTATAATTATTTTCCTTAAATTTTCTGTTTTGATAAAACATCTTAGGAAATAGTTATTAACAAATAAATTATGCTTAATCTGTCATATAAAATTTTTTAGAGTTTCGTAAAGTTTCTGTCTTTGTTTCGGAAGGTTCGAACAACATTCAGATTTGGAATTTTTTTTAGTAAGAAATTCCCATATAATATTCCCTAGTTAAATCTATAATTAGAGATTACGTGTTAATTATCTAACTGTAAATATAAATCTTATAAAAAGATATTATATTAATTAATAAAATTAAAATTAAAATTACCAATATATTGCAAATGTGTTACTTAATATACGTATGTATAAAACGAATAATAATTTAATAAAAGAGAATTAATCTCAGAAAAAGTTCACAAAAAAGAAACAAAAAAAAGACAAAAGAAATAATAACGAAAAATAAATAAAAAGAAAAAGAAAGAATAGAAGAAATTCAAGATAAAAGTCAAGGGTGAAGAATGATGTAGTGTAGTTAGATTGATGAAACACAGCGCAGTTTGTGTCGCTAGATTTAACAACCTAGTTTGATGTTTGATGTCTTGTCGTAGGCTTCAGCAAGAAAATACCTTCTTTTATCTTTCCTCGCAATGTAACGTAACAAAAGAAGAAACAATTTTATTACAGTTTATTTGGAAAATAACGTATTTATCAAAATAAAAGGAAAAGGAGTAAAAATTGATTTCTGAAAATTCAAAAACCGTCTACTTGATAAAATAATGTCCAATCAATCGAATTCTACTTAGAATTACAATAAATTTTGAAATCAGGAAAAAATTGCAAAAAAATAATAATAAAACGCAAACTAATGTATTTTAATGATGAAAACCAAAATTATGCATATGTTATCGTAAGTTGGGTTTGATATTTATATTTCAACCAACAGCTGATATTAAAATTTAGATAACACCTAAAAGTTTTTTTCAGCTGGTGATGTCAGACTAGATCTTTTCCTCCTTAAAAGCATTCATTAAAAATTGTGTAATAATTGGTAAATCGATGAATATACAGCGTGTGTTAAAAAGATATCTCAATTTCAAAACCATATACCTGTGCAATTACACACGGTCAGTAATGAAATTTTATTATCTGCAAGCGCGCGATCTAAAGTTTCAAATACCGGCCGCCAGACAGCAATACTAGCGCTAGAAACATACGCTAACCTCAATCGTAAACAATACAAGACATTTGTGGTCTACAATTAGGAAGACAGAGGTTATACTAACGGTTCTGCATACATTCTAAGTGTTTCAGCATTGATCAACCATTGGCTAAGAATGCTCGTCACTGGTATAAACAATTTGAAGAATCGAGGTGTTTATCTGTGGGAAAGATTCCAGGGCAATCACGCCCTTCAGAGGAAAAATGTACAACGAATTCAAGAGGCTTTTTAGCGAAGACCGGAAAAGTCCACCCATCACTAGTCTAGAACATGCGATTCCTAATATGACTGTATGGTGTATATTAAGATGAAGCTGGCATTTCAGGCAAAACCGATTACATCTGGTACAAGTACTTCAAAAGAAAACGTTAAGATTTCTGTAATATGCCCTTAGTTGATATGGAAGAATGTGTTCTACCGCAGTAGTAATTTCTAGTGATGAAGCAACAATTAACTTAACCGGTAAAGTGTGAAGTCACAATGTTTGCATATGGGGATTTGTATAGTCCCCTTAGAGTTTTGCATATGGAAAATTTGTACGAGATTATGCAGCAGGAGAGAGATTCATCAAAAGTTAATTTTTTGTGCGGTCTTTTTGTAAAAATTTATAGCCCTTTCATTTTTGAAAAAAAAAATGCTATGAAAGGGCCTTCTAATCTGGAGATGCTGCAATACTGGGATTTTTTTCAACAAAATAATGACTCTGAAAAATTTCTTTTTCAACAAGAGGAGCGTCGTTACATCGGTACAATCCAGTTCGTCAATTGCTAATTGAAAATTGCCTCAACGCTGGTTAGGATACGGGAGCCCAAGACTTGACAATACATTCTCCCCAAGATCCCCATTAATTTATGACTTTTTCCTGTGGGAATAAGTGAAACAAAGATTTTATGTTCCATCATTACTTACCGATTTGAATAGGCTGCAAACCAAGATAACTACTGTAGTGACTTTCGTAACAGAAGATTGCAACCCGTTGCAGAAGAATTCAGGTATCGTCTTTATATTGTTCGTGTAGCAAATGTAGGGCATATAGAACATTTATAAGTAGATAAGTGAAATTTTAAACATTTTTTAATAATAGACTGTGTAATTTAATCGTAACACATTTTTGTTATGAAATATATTTGTATGAAATTGGGTCATTCTTTCTGATACTATCGTATACACAATATTGTTCAGTTCAGTTCACATTACAAAAGGATCAAACAATATTTGTGCTATTAATAGTTTTAATTTTCGGAAAAAATCAACGGGAACCTTATTTGAAAAACAAGACCTGACGTTAATTTTCGTCACATTTAAGTAACTATATTTTATTGTACATTTCGTCGTACATAAAAATGAGAGATCCAGAATTATTTTGTAAAAATCAGAGAAAATAGAAATAAATTTTTTTATTGAAAATATTAATGCAAGAATGAAGTAATACTATGAAGTTTCTTAAAGACGACCAATAAAATGAAATAAACATCTTATTTTATATATAAACTAGGAAAAAATCTGGGCTACAACCCGCTTCGAAAATATTACATAGTTTATGTTTTATTACGCATGATTTTGTTAAATGTTTTTGCTCTTTGTAACTAACTTATATTCATGAATGTAGATTAATAACGTCATCAAAAACATTTACAACGAAAAGCTTTGTATCAAGAAGTATAAATCATCCGAACGAATGATTCTTTGGAGAAGTATAAATCGTTCGTGAGCTCGGCGCAGCCGCTCAGCGCACGAACGACTACAGACAAACCCGACTTTAGTCGGCTGAAGATTAGCCGACCCGTCTAACGAAAATCTGGACCCTCGGAGCTCAGTTCGCCCAGGTGAATCCCGGAGCCAACTCAGGGGTTCTTCAAAGCGTCCCGGAGCCAAGGGGCCTACTCCATGGTTGCAGAGCTCGCTTCGCTCTCCATTCCCAATTTGCCACGAGGATCGGCGCCCTGGACATTTGCAGAGCTTGCCTCAGTCGCCATTTCCATTTAACCAGAGGGCTCCAACCCCTGGACCTCGCTCTATACAACATCTTCATGGTGGTGAGAATAATACTGATAAATTATAATTATAGTATTCAGGATTTATAGAGACCTGAAAGGAAAAATAGTAACTAATGTACACACACCTTTGACGATGAAAAATTCATAACTTATTTCTTTGTCATGAAGGCAGGAGTATAATAATGAAGTAAAAGGATCAATCTATTTTTTTCTTAATGATGATCTTTAATTTTCAACTTAATGGTGGCGAAGAAATAAAGAATATTTATGTTAATATCTTAAACTTCGAGGGAGCTAGGGCCTCGGTCGATAGCTTAAAACATTCTCTGAGAATGTATCGTGCAAATTTGAAAGAAATTGATCTGTTGGATCTCGCGTAATGGTAACAAACACACAGACAAAGTTATGTATATATATTACATATATATATATATATTTCCAAACCATGATCTGTTAGGCCGAAAGTGTACATGATGCATGCAAATGTTAGCCTTCAACCTACTAACAAATACCCCAATATTCCGTTTCAATTTTGAAAATCGGACGCGATTGTTTTCAGAATTATTACAAGAGCACCTCGTTGCACCTTCTAAAGCAGCGTTCAAAGGGCATTCCGTTTGTTACCAGTTGATGGTGACTGATCCAGCTTCTCACGAGGTGCTCGCATACCTTACCACTCTAGCCTCACAAGGAGTCCCCCACAAGAAGCCACATTATTATTAAAGAGAAATTTTTTTAATTTATATAATTTATTTTTTAAATTTATTTATTTTATTTAACTTAAATTTCATTCGGTTCAAATCCAGCTCGCATACTGATAGAGACTCACATTTTGCAGTTCTTTAATTCAATTCATTTATGTTTGTGCTTCAATCAAAAGATTTCCACTACTACATTTATATATGTTTTTTTCGAAATGAAATTTATCTACAACCTTCTCAGTTAAGTCAAGAAACATGGGTAAAAATTTGGTTGCGATTGAATGAGTAATTGCTTTGTTTATACACTAAAAAAAAAAGAAAATAGACGAAGCTTATCTTTGAAGCTATGTAACTCATCATGTAGAAGTTACAGAAATTTGGTTCATGATACATTTTAAAGTATTTTTCCCTTAATTAATAATTTTGTAATATCCTTAACATAAACAATTAGACCACATTTCATCTAATAATTAAGAAAAACTTCATTCAATTTTTACTGTATCTTCATCTAAATCAACTTTAAGATCCTTGTAATTCTCAAGATTATGACAAAAAATATTTTTATTTCGAAGTAAATATTCCCGTTTATAACTTTAATAATTTAGTGGAGTTTAAACATTGTTGAGCTAGTGGTTTACAAAATATTTAAAAATAATTGTTATTTTCGTTCTAAATAAGGGTTTTCTAAATAAGTGTGGAATACTGGGAAAAGTGACTTTCATAAACTACCAGATCTCTTATCCAACAGGACGGAAGTTTTGCCAACACACTTTAAAAAAATATACATAATAAATATTAGGAAGGAAATATTTTTTCGTTTTGCCGTCCAAACTAATTTTCTTTAAAGAAGAAAACCTTTACGAGAAAAAGAATAAAGAATTTCTACTGATCACTGAAAAGTAATGTGATAATTTTTATTATGGGTGTCCAACGTTGATTAGTTATGAACAGAACCACTCTTAATTAAACTATAAATTCGATTTTTCTGAATTTTCGCTATCGTTTACATGATTTCAAAGAGTAACTTACTCTTTCGTTTTATCCACTACACAATACAGGAAATGATAAAACTGTGGAAAAATGTTTTAAAAAGATTTTTCTGTCATACAATATGTTTAATTTACAAACTAAAATAACTGGTAAAGAGAAAAAAATATTTTTTAATTTTTACTAAACATGCAAATATATACATGAAATAATTTTTACATAAATGTAAGAATTGTTGCATAATATTACGTAAAATACTAGAATATGTGGACGTAATAAGTAAATTGTTTAAATATTTTTACCCCTCCCATTGATTTATAAAATTAATATATAATTATTACCTTAGTAAATAAATATTAATTAAGTGACATGCAAATTCTCATTAGTTTAATTAAATTCATTTTTTTCTGAATATATTAATTGAATAACGGAATAACTTTTAGTATTAAAATTACATAAACTTTTTTAAAATTTTATTAATTATTACGTAGAAACTCATAATTTAATCTGTATTTTGTAGATTAATATTTAGCAAACGCCAACAGAAAAAGTTCGAAAATAATAACTTTCCTGTTTAATAATATTAATTAATATTCTATTTTATTTTAAAATATATTACTCATACACCTAACGGGTAAGCTCAATTTAAAATTCATATGAATAAAAAGTTAATGTATATATTAATATTTATGTTAAATATGTTCATAATATAAATATAGTCGGGTAATCAAAACATGTGATGTGGACACTACATTACTTCCTGGTATGAAAATCCAAAAATGATACGATTCTGAATTATAATTTTCAATTTTTTATTTTTTTTTTTTTTTGTGTTCAGTCATTTGACTGGTTTGATGCAGCTCTCCAAGATTCCCTATCTAGTGCGAGTCGTTTCATTTCGTTATACTTCCTACATCCTACATCCCTAACAATTTGTTTTACATATTCCAACCGTTGCCTGCC
>JAAAKQ030121611.1:0-11556 GCA_010016005.3 Zanna intricata | reverse complement strand
CTTTTTATAAAACGCACTTCTGTAGTAATCAGTGTCAGTAATATCTGATACTTTTCATTGATCACAATATATATATAGAATTCGTATGTAGAAATCAGTCTTTAAATTACGAGAAATAGAAAGGAGGAGATCATGCTACTTCACGACCTCCTCCTTTGTGCATATATTATTAGTTTTGATCACTGTTATCAACTTTTTTATAAGATAATTTACTTGATATTCTTTATAGAAATAACATTTTTCAGTCTTTCGGTTCCCGAATCAGGACGAAAAATTATTGAAAAAAGTCCCTATTATATACCCGTTATTAGATAGCTATAAAAAATGGTTAACGAATTTTTTAATGACTAGAAAAATTCATAAAGTATAATTATTTATTTAGTTAAGCACAAGTATTAGGAAATTTGAAACTCGGGTGCAGCTGTGAATAACAAAATCTCTAAAGTTGAATTTGGTGTAGAGGAAATGAAAAGAAAAAAATGGAAGTAAGATGCAACGTATTATTTCTTATGTGAGTGGAAAAGAGCCCAACAACATGATTGTGCAAAAACTATGAAAATAATAAACTGGCATAGATTACAGAACAATATTTAATACAAAATATCTGCAGACTATTAAATAAAAAAAAGATATAAATGACTACAACATATTTAGTGATTGAATGATTGAAATAAAATTATTATTCTATAACTTTAAAATAATATCTAAAATAAGTTTTTAAAATGTAATTATAAGTAATTAATTATAATATTTAATGCATTAATTTTATAAGTGATTGATATTCCATAAGGGAGATTATCCTCTGAATCCATTACATCAAGATATTATAATTTACTCCCAAGTTCAAGTGGTTCTCCCAAGTTTCAGTGGCTCAGGTACATCAACAGATCGCATAATGTTGCAAATGGTTATTTATGAATTTAACAATGACATATAATCAGACTATCATATGTTACGTATATTTATTATTGTTTTTTTACTCGACAACTTTTTTCTGTATAATACACTGACGTTTATATTATACATTCACTAGCTATTTGCTTTAATATATCATACGTAAATGCTTCATTTCTATAATTTTTGTTGCGCATTATTGCTCTAAAATTTAAAATACGGAACTTAGTACTTTAGTAATATATTGGCCGTAAAAATTGTTTGCGTTTGAAATATTTAACCTTTTCTGCTGATGATTATAAACGGGACTGGAAACAACGATACAGGCAAAAATAAAACCATAAAAGGCATTCTTGGAGGGGAGAAAAAGTGAAAGTCACTAAATGTGATGGGGCTGAGAGATTGTTTATGCAAAAGATAGAAAATTTAACCCGTTCCATGTTCTCGCTTTCGAGAGTAACCCTTGGGATAAGAGGAGAGGTGTCGCCACTGAATGGGTACCCCGGGAACCATTTTCAGCAGTTGTCAAGACCATTATTGCTTCTGCAACTTTCGAAAACGACAGTTGTGACATAAATCTTTATTTGAATAACATGCGCCTTTCCGCCCTATTACGTACACAACGCAGTTTAGCTCCACCAGCAATTCTCGCGACACAATCGACTGTTTCAAAGAGAACGGGGGTTTTAAAGCATTTCTTGATTAGCCAACAGTTTGAATGTGCAATTTCAATATATATTTCGCTTTATTCGAAGTCGGATGGAAGTGAATATTGTTGTTAAAATATGAAATCCCTTTTCAGAGAAAAGCACCTTTTCATAACACCAACCGACCTCAACTCTCCGTCTGTTCGACGGAAACATCTGACCTTAATGTTAAACAATTTAAAAAAATAAAGAAAAAAAGGAAAAAATGCGTCTTACAATATTAAATTAAAATCTTGCAACAATAAAGGGTATTTATCTGACTCCCTGAAATTAATTTACACTTTTTTAATCACATAGAAGGTAAGCTGAAACTACAATTTCTGTAATTATTTAACTTCTAAATTAAAATTACGAAATTATGTTATTTTAAACTTTGACAGAAGAAAATTCTTACAAATCTCATTTTAATCATGTCAGTGTTGTCAGCATTTTAATTTTGTACAGTACTGCAGGTGTTTGAAAATGATGTAATAAGAATCTGGGTTAAATTTTTTTTAAACTAAAAATTAATTGTACTTATAAAATATAATATTTTTTCATAAAATATAACACAAATCACAAAAATATTCAGGAGATTCCTTAATTTGATTGCATAATAAATGTAAAGAAAGAGATAATAGATTTTTCTCTTACTTGGTTGAGGACATTTGCCCGTTTAATGTCACTTGCAGCCACACTTCGTAATAATTCTTCATTCATATTTTCCCCCCCTACACCCCTGAGTCCGACCTACAATCAAGTATAACTCAGCCCAGGGGAGTATCCTTAAACTCAAACGGTCCTCCCCACCTGCCCCATTACGTTCGGCATGACCGGAGGTCGACTCACCGGTCAGAACTTACTTTAGTGTCTGCCTCAAGTCACTTGGGCGGGGTAACCAAGTCCGGCTTTGCCGTTCCTGGGCTCCATCCCAGAAGCCGGGACTCGATCGTGAAGCCGGTACCTCAAACTGGAAGTGCATCTCCGTCGGGACTCGATCTTTTTCCAACACCGGGGCGTAGGAGTCCCCGTGAATCATCGATACCGCCCATCTATGCAAACATGGACGAACGGCCCTTCCGCAGGGCGCTTTCCCCATTCCCATTAATATTTGAAACCCAGTTTAATTACTAGTTTTCAGTTGAAGTCTAATGGGAGTATTTTGAAGATAAACAATTTTCCAAAGGATATCTATCAAAGAAATATAACAAAATCCTTGAGATATAAGATGTCGTTGCAAGACTTCTAAGATTACGTGATGACAAAATTTTTACATCACGGTGTATTTTCAGTCATCAGTATTACAATCAGCTTTCTCTTGCTCAAACCAGCCATGCTTTATAGTTTTCTTCAACAGTGCAATAAACTGTTGGATTTCATCACAATAACTTCTGCATTTACAACTTTATCAAAAAATTATATTAAATTTTTGGAAAAAAATTAGTGGCATATTTCAAATAAAATTTGCTTTTAACACGTTAAACGTACATGCAATCATGGAGAAAATACGGCTGACAAAACATTACGGAATGGGTTTTGAAATGATCCAGTGTACGAAAAGATTATTTTCAACTGTTAGTGGAACTAACTTTGTATATTTATGGGTCTTTTTAGTGCATCCATTGCAATTAATTAAAATACATATGTATATATTCTTCAAATTACGTTCTGATTTCGTTTAAAGTTAATTTACTTATTACGTAGTTAATTTATTAAATCACAATTAATATAGGGTTAATTGTTAATAGATAAATAAGTTACCTTGTTAAAAGTAATTGTAACCCAGATTATTTTATTAGCTACTAATAAAATTTTCATAAGGACTAATCTAGAGTTTATACAGCCCACCATCAGTAATTTAGATATGGCTGGCAAAATTATTATTAAGAAAAATTTTTTTTTTAACCATACCGATGTTGTATGTTTCGATATCAACCATTTAGGTATCCAAAATAATATAAACCAATGTTAGCAACCATACAACATAAGGTAAACCACTGGTCGGTGTCCCATAACATTAAAAATAAAAAAAATCAATACTAGTTAATTCTAATTTTACCTTTAAACTTTTAAAAAATAAAGTAATACTTTAAAAAAAATTTCTTATAGATAGAGAGTAATTCAGGAAAATTTTGTCCATTAAATATAAATTTAAGCCATATAAGTACGGCCATGAATAAAAAACACAGCCTGATATTAAATTTCTCCAAAGATTTAGTAAAATTCTATTTCAAGTTGTTTTTTTATTTACCTGTACCATGAGTAAGAAAATATTAAAAAAATGTTCTAAGATGAGAAATATAATGTAGCTGATTACCCATAACTAAATAAATCTAATAAGGTTAGTTTTTTTCTCCACCCTCAGGCCGGACCCACAATGAAGCATAGCACAACCCAGAGGTTGTCCACTCTAGTGTGCCTTCCTGCCCACCGACAGGTACGTCCGGCACGATAGATCAGCCCACCAGTTCAGATCTTTTAATACGCCTGCCTCAAACCCCCGAGGCGGGAGGCCAAGATCAACATGGTTAACCTCGGACCCCACCCCAGGGGCCGGGACTCGGTCTTTATGCCAGCGCCTCAAATTCTTCTGTGGAGGAGATCACACCGGGACTCGGTTTTTTGTATGATCTCGTTGGTGTAGGGATAAAGGTGTATGGTAACCTCATCGCTGCCGCCCATCAGTGCAAGCATCGACGAACTGCAGGTCCTCAGTTGGCTGTCCTCCATCTCCGCGCTAGCTAGTCCTCCTGACCAGTGAACTTGAACATAGAAGACCTGAACATAGCCTAAGCTAAATAAACGTAATAAATAATAAAGCCTACAACATAAATAATAAATGTAGATAGCCATAGTCATATAAAAAACAATAGATATGGATATTAACATAGACATAAATATAGACATGGACATATACAAAAACAATAGACACTGACATAAATAGACATAGATGCAATAGATGCAGATGTGGTAGACATGACACTTAGTAGGCAAAGGAAATACAAGGATACAGCAGATATAGGAACGTTGTGGGTAAATAAGTAATAAGGTTAGTTAAATAGTATTATCTGTCAATTTTTACTCAACCCATATTAAATTAATCGGTAGGCCAACCATATTTCAAGAATGATTGACGTTTGAACCGTTTTACTGAAAGAAACATATTGAAATTCTGTTTTTTCAATTAGCATATATTTTATGCTTCTACTATTGTTTGTCTTAACGAGAAAAATCTGGATTTGAATTTTAATAATTTTGTAACATAAAAATATGCAAATTTTTTTAATGATTTAATTTAAGCAATTAAATACGTAGCCAGCTAAACCCATTTCTACCCTCCCTCCTCCTGGATGCTTGCAGATTAAATTTTATATAACTTCAATTTAGCAATTATTCTAAAATTGATGATAAACATTAATTAGACTAATTTTATTTCTAATGATTGTTAGCTCATTTCAGATATTTTCGACTTTATAAATTTATCCCTCCATTACTAGGATTCACATTAAGTTTAATTTTTGTAATAATAAAAAGATTATTTTCATTTTAAAGAGTCATTATCTGAAAAATTATGATATCGAAAAAAGTAATATCAAAAAAAATAATAAATTGTTCGGTAGATTTTTTTATTTTTGTTACGAACATGGAGAATCAAGTACAGCTGTAATAAACATAGAATTTGATCAATCGGATGTAAAGTTAATAGATAAATCATAAGAAAGGATTTTCCTACATTCAAATTAAAAGAATGCGTTATAAATATAATAAATAAAATTGCACTTTTGTAAAATCTTTTATAACAATTATAGCCTCTGTCAGTGCTGGTAATAAATTTGAATAACTAAAATATTTTTATCATATCAACATATATCAGTAAATATTACGGTTTAAAGGAAAAGAGGATTTTATTTGATTCAATTGCCTCTATTTTTGGAGGTGAAATTATGATATTTTAATATTGTGCTGCTCTCTATAATTTAACTTCTATAAAAAGATTAAATAAGTAAATTCAAAATAAAAAGATTGAAATATAATAATAGTAATGTGTTATGCACAAAGTTACAGAGGCATCAGAAAAAACCAAATACATTACTCCGACGATCAGCCATAGGGAAAGGAGAGTGTGGCAAGAGTTCAGAAAAAGACTGAGAGTGGACCAATGGAGGTGGAAGTAATAATTAAAAAATCTCTAAATGGTATTGTACACGCATCTATAGATACACTAAAAGCCCAGAGAATAGTTAAAGAGGGGGCGAATACATCATCTACCCTAAGTGTGCCTTTGGAAACTGAATCAAGTACTATTGTCACCGAGAATATAGCACTCTCAATGGAGTCAAGTTTAGATTCGTTAACAACTATACCAACCTCACAACATAACATCTCGTCACCTGATGTTAGTCCAAGAGCTTCGCTTATACCGGAAAGAGAGGATGATGACATGTCCAAAACCTCAGAAACACTATCATCAGAGGTAGAGATGGTAAGAAGAATGGAGAAATAAAGCAAGAAAGTCTGTTCAAAAGGAAAGCCTAGAAAGTAAAGAAGTAAACATATTGAAGGACAAAGATTAGAGTTGTTACATTTGTTGAATCTAAACAAGAATGAGTTTCATTGATTAAAAAGTAATCCAATTTTTTTTTTCTCTTTTGAGTGGAAGGTGATAATGAGTAAAAAAAGTAGTCGATGCCCCCAAAACCTCAAGAAAAAAAACAATAATAATAATAATAAATAACAACGTACAAGATAATCACTAATCGATAAGTTTCATATGCGATCAAATTTAAAAATATATTTTATATAACAAATATTTATAATTTATAAAAAGATTACCTGAACATTTAACCTGTTACTTTTAAGTTTTTTCGTACTATCCTTGTCTAGATTGTTTCAAATTTTTTTTTGTTTTCAAAGTATTTTTCGAGTTGAAATTTTAAATTATCCTTCCGCATCTCATATAACATTTACATTTTTTTCTATTTTAATCCCATTTCACGAAAACATGGTATTTCCGTAATTACAGCTTCCAGAAATTCAGAACACGTTATGGTAGTTTCTGTATCATAGATTAAATTTTAAAACTAAATTATAATGAATACATTTTACTGGAGTGATTTTCATTAATTATTATATGGCAGGAAGGACGTAAAAGGATGTACAAGGTTGTCTTATTTGTTCGACAACTGTGATCTAACAATTCGGTAACTGCGGTCCAATATTTGTTCGGCAACAAATTGAACAACAATAAAAATATAATAAAATAATAAAATAAAAGTAAAATAATAAATATAAATAAAAAATAAAAATAAGAATAAAATAATAAAAAATAATTATAAAAAAAAATAAATTAAAATAATAATAATAATAAAAAATAAAATAAAAATAATAATAAAAAAGAAAAGAGGAGTCGAATCGTGGCTACGATTAGGACCGGAGAGGCAGCCTTCCTGTCTAGGACATCTTAGCTCACTTGCACAAAGGAGCGGGGGCCTTAGGGTGCCTCTGATGATGGCACGGGGAACCCTCAAGGTGTGAGAGGGTAAATCAGTTGAGGTGATGGGACATGTGGGACGCATGTCCGGATCCAGATAGGGTAGGGCCGGGAGAGACAGCTATCCTGAGGAGGGGCATTTTGGCTGACCAGAAAGGGTGTCAAAATTCACCAATGACACAGAAGAGATCCAGATTGGAGGCCTCTGGATGGAAGTGAGGAAAGGGGGGCAATCTGATACCAAGGCATCCATAATTTATAAATGTACTTGAACAATAATTTATTTAAACCATAGATTACCCTAGAAAGTGCTTTGCGTAATCATGTTATCATCTTTGTGTAATAAATGCTTATTATCTTTAACAGTTAATGTGATAATACTTCGTAATCATTTCCAGGTTTGTTAAAGGGAAAATTGTTAACTGAGAAATTCATTACTTCCCTTTTCGTTTTTGTTCTTTAATGCTAACAATAATATTTGTTCAATATCATAACATTACAGTAAAAAAAGCTATATAAAATTAAAACTGGAGAATATTTTTCCTTAATGATTATTTATAGAATAAAATACATTATTATTGTTACTTTTCTGGTAAAAAAAAAGAAATTGAAAGTTTTTTATACGGGTATGGATATCACAGATTTTGTTTGTATACCCAAGTTCCTTATCTTTAAATTTTATTCTATTCATGAATCTTTCCGTCATGAATACTTAACTTTTTGACTACTTTCGATTAGAAAATAAATTTTCTGCCTTAAGAATTTATTGGCCATGTTACTAAAAAATGTCTAAAACACCGACCTGGATTACCGAAATTAAACAAGGATACGCAAAAACTTAAAATCACAATAGAAAATTTACGAAACAAAACCGACGATATAAAAATAGCAAAAGAAGCAAACTCAAATATATAATTAAAGAAAAGAAAGTATCAACGAATGTTTTTTTTAGAAGAACTCAAAAAAGCAAGATCTGATAGAATGAAGAAGTATTGGGAGGCAATGAAGAAGAAAAATGAACAGAAAAAACGAACCAGAGTGGACTGAAGTGGTACACAAAAAAAAAAGATTGAAAAACTAAAAGTATTTATAAAAATTTATGTCAGAGATTAAGTCTGACATAAATTTCAAGTAATTTGTTTTGAATGTCCATATTTGTGGGTACTAATTCTATTTCGAAAATTAACGTTTCACTAGCTTTCACAATAAACATTTGTTTAAAAAATTCCTTTGTAGCTAAATAATATGTGTATCTCATCTGAATATACGCTACTTAAGTTAATTACTTAACGGTTTTTTTTAGATGATTAGAAATATAAATAGATATATTACAAAAAAAAGAAAAAAACAAGTTATGAAAAATAAAAAAATAAATCCATTATTGATTTAATAAATAATTAATCAAATGAATTATCAAAATAAATTTTTAGTATTCTATAAAAATTGTTTCAAAGTACCAATAAAAAATTAAAGGTAGAAGAAATGTATCACGAATAACATCTTACTTCTTAATTAAATTCATAACACATTTATTGGATAAGCAATTGAAATAATATGTATTTTGGTGTATCATGCATTTGTGACATTGTATAAAAAGTATCTTTTTAAAATACAAGTAAAAATTAAAATTAAAAAAAAAAAAAAACAATTTCTTAGGCAGTTTACAAAAAGGTAAATATAATATTAATGAAATTGATAATATTATGAATACAATTTTAGAAGATTGAGCATATTTAAATATTTAAAAATTTGTACACCAATTATTAAAGTGAATTAGCAAAAATTTATTACAGTACAAAAAAATTGAAAATTTTATTTAAATGTAATAGCAAAGTTAAAATTCTTATTTTCAACGGTGAATTTCCATTTTTATGATAATTAAATAAAAATGAAATATAAAATATAAAATTAGCAGGTGGAATTGTTTTATTGCTACCATCTGTAGCAATACAAATTATAAAGTTTTGTCATTAAAACTATAAAGTTTTAATGACAAGATCCGGTTACAACTATAATTATTAAAACAATGTACACATTATTATATTTGTTTTTTTGTTTGTTTAAGGTTGTAAATTTTATAGTCCGACTGTATGGTTCAAAAGAACTAAATATTTAAAATAAATAACATATATTCAGCGAAGTAATAACGTAGAGAACGTTACACTTTTTATTAGTATAAAATATTGCCGTGTGGAAACTTCAAAAAATTGATCTCATATACGCTATAAATTAGTATTAAAAAAAAATTTTTTTACTTAATTTTTTTGTTAAATTACATTACCTTCAAAGTTAAATAGTCCAAATGGTGGTTTACTTACTCCATTTCCTTTTATTCTTTTTCATTTCAGTTGAAATAATTAATATATTTTTAGTTTATTTTCCTACACTTTTTTGTATTTCTACCATCAATTTGCTGCTAAAGAATTATTTATTTCCTAACAACTTTTTAAAAAATAATAATTAAAAAAAAATTTTATAGGTGTAATTATCTATCTAGCTTTTACCATAATAGTATGGTGATTTGTGTGGATTGTTATTAATTTCTCTGTACCTGCTGAATTTCAGTACGTTTCAGGAAATCTTAGAAATTGATCTAATTTCAGTAAGCAGTAGTAAACTGTTCTTTATATGAGATGGCAGAAATATAATCTAAACGAGATAAAATTAAGAATTTTTACTTTTAAATACCTTCATGAACTTTTAACTTAAAAACTAAATTTAAATATCCACTTCGACGATTAAACAATTATAATCAATGTGGCGAAAACTAAAAAAAAAATGTCAAATAAACAATACTTAAGAAATATTAAAAAAATAAGTAATCAGATTGCTTCTCCACTTTCTTATAAGGTCGAATAGATAAAACGTATTTCAAGAAAGATAAATATAGTATGCAACTTAAACCAATCAAATGGATATTTCTAATCAGAAACAAAATGTAAAGATGAAAGTGAACGTTCTATGGTCTTATAACAATAAATTGTTTGAAGGATTTTTAATAATTAAAGTTCAAAGAAGTTATTAGATAAGTCCACCTATCATTGAAAACCAAACTTTCTTCATTATTATTGATAAAGTAAGTTTCTTAACAACTTAATTTCCGTTTTTACTTATTTTTTTTACATTTTTAAAAAACTGACTTTGTGATTAGTTTTCAAACAAATCGATTTATTCGCTTAGAAATGACGTATCTAGGTTTTATCTATAGAGTTTCCGAAGACAGAGACCAATAGATTTAGCTTCGGCAAGGATTTAAAAAATAAAAAATTTTTTTCACGGTGTTATACGAAGAGTAATATGAAGTGTACTCATACTTTCTCAGATTTTTTTTCTCATTTTTTGCGAGATAAAGTTGTTTTGCCGCATTTAAAATATTTACTGATTCTTTTCTGTTTGCTGTAGGTAATATTTTGAAGTAAAACCATTTTTTTTAAAATTAATTTTAAAAATAAATTTAACTCAATGGTTTTACAGATCAAGGAGAACTAGTTTTCTCTAGGATAATTTCTTTAAAAGATGCCAGCTTACATTACATAGCAAGAAAGGATAGTTATCTATCTATTTCCGCTATTTCTGGATTATATATATATAAAAAATGATTTTACTATCTAAAAATTAATTTTAAATCTAAAAATAACAAAAAATATCATTTTCATAGTTTCTAATCAACCATCGGACAGCGGGTTACAGACTGCTATTCCATATTTTTATCTCTATTTTTTTAATGTTAACCTTATACTCTTTTCTAAATGACAATAATAAATTGATTAGGTGATCAACCATTCCGTGAAAATCTTCATTGCTTCTACGATGGTAATCCTGGTACAAACACAAAAAAAAATCCTTTTCCCAATCTGTAAAAATATATCTTTTAATTGATTAATTGAAAAGATTCGGGTGACTGTAATATGTTTTATATTTTTTAAAGTGTTGATTTAAAATTTCCATTCAGGACGTTTTCTCCGGAATCTACAGTAAAATTTGAATTTTTTTTTAGGGAAAAAGTGCATATATTTTTTTGGCAACATGTTTTTTGTTTTATGTCCTTTTATTATATCTGATATTTATGCCAAAGTTAGAAACTGATCATTTACAGGTTTTTTGGAATAAGTACCTAAACATACTATCTGTTTAGGTACTGTCTATTTATTATCTGTTAAATATAGTTAGAAGCAGTAATAAGAAACCACCATATCCATATTGGTGTCTTTTCCAAGGCAATTGATCCATTGAACAAAATTAAATTGAAATTGATTCCATTTTTTATTAAAAAAAGTTGAGCTATATATATTAGCAGCTTTTTCTAAAGGTATTTAAAGAATCTACACAAAATAATACGTGCATAACAATAACATACTATATTATAACAATAATATACGTACAAACTAACAGATTATAAGTTAATTTTTTTTTTTGGAGGGCGAACAACGCCTGAGTGTTATTATCGCCCGGATTGAATTTTTGTCTTAAAATCTAAAATTAAAA
>JAAAKQ030121589.1:0-13769 GCA_010016005.3 Zanna intricata | reverse complement strand
TATATATATATATGTATATTATATATATACTTGTAGGCACGTGTACTTTTATATACTTTATATATAATCGTATATTAAACATCTGCATATATATATATATACAGTATAAGCACACTAATACATCGGTATCTATCATCAATCATTGGGTAACAATTAAAATGTCTATCTGCCTAACTTCAGATTTTAAGTAACAAATTTTTTAAAGAATTCTTTTTTTCCAATTTATTTCCGTAACCGTTTAACAGATAGTTTTCTTTGCAATTGTATAATATTACTAATACTGTATAATATTTTGTGTAATAATCTCATTGATTGAAAAATGTTGCAAGAAAACGTTTACTATCATTAATTTTCTTCAGTATTCAAAAGAATTATTATTCTGCTGAAGTAAAATTATATTACTTTGATATTATAAAACAAACAGAGCGCGTAAGAAGAACCGAAACGATACGTTATTATGTGCATAAATAGAAGCAACACACTCGCTCATTTCGTTTTGATACCTAAACAAAAAGTATCAAAGTCATATTTTTACGACCCTAAAAACGTCTAAATCTTGCACATTTGAATATTTTCCATGTATATCTTATTTCATTAATTGGATCCTATCATTTAAATGAAGCAACATTTATAATAAATGTTTATTATAATAATAATACAAAAGAAGAATAGCACTTAAGAATAGTACATTTAAATAATTAGGCTGTGCCTTATAAAATATTCTAAGTTATTGGTTTGTGGGGTATTTATAAACAAAACAAAAAATTTAATTAATTTATGGGAATGTATCATAAAATTATTATTTTGTCGGCAAAAACCTTTCTTTTAAAGATAAATAAATCGTTCCCGCTATTGAAAAAACTGGATGGCTGTGGGCTCGAAGCAACATTGAGAAAGCTGACCTATTCGCAAGATATCTTGAGAAGATCTTTCATTCTTTTGACATACGAGAGATTGGTGAGGAAGAAATAATCGAATTCCTTAGCAGCCCGATTCATGTGAGTGTTCCTGTGAAACTTTTTTCGTCAGCAGAGGTTCTGCCACTATTCAAGAGAGGAGGTAGATCGAAGAAAGCTTCCGGATGTGACTTGCTAAATAAAAAATGCTTTTTATGCTTCTATTCACAACCGTCCAATATATAACACATCTCAATGGCATGCTTCAAAACTTCGAGTTTCCCGACGGAATGTACAGGGCTGAATGGTAATGGTTCAGAAACCGGGTAGATCGACCCATGATGTAGCGTCATACAGGCCAATAAGCTTGTTACTTATTCTAAAGGTATTTGATAGATTACTTCTTCTAAGGTTATGGCCGATTTTGGTGAAAGGGGGTGTTATTCCTGATAATCATTTTAGCTTCCAAAGCGATCATTCAACAGTCGAACAGACACACAGGATTGTCAGCGTTATCACCAAGTGTCTAGAAGAGAAGATTTACTGCTCGGTTGTTTTTCTGGATGTCCAGCAGATCTTTGATAAATTCTGGCTTCAGCTCCTATAAATTGAAAAGGAAATTTCCTCAACTGAATTACTTAATTCTACACAGCACCCTGGGCAAGAGAGTTTCCCAGTACAATTGAGAATTGTTTGTATTATTTGTTCCTAGGTTGTGTTCAGGGCTCAGTTCTGAGGACATTTCTATACTCGGTTTACATTGTAGACCTCCCTTTGCATCGTTTACGGATGACAAGGCGATCCTGGCAGTGATCCTGACCTTATTTTTACTAAAATAAAAACTGTAGTGGAAAAAAACTGCAGTAATTAACAAATCGCTGGCTAAATGAAAGATGAAAGTTAATCCGGCTAAGTCTAAGCAAGTTACATTTGCGATGTGGAGGGATAACTGCCCGAGAATTCAAGTTAATGGTGTTTTCATTCCTCACTCTGACAGCGTGGAATATCTAGGCCTAGACCTGGATACGCTGTGGGCTTAAATATTGCCGTCTGACGTGGAGGATCATTTCAGGGAGAAGAGGACGCAGTTTAACATTAAATTCCGGAAGATGTACTGGTATCTAGGCAAAATATCATTATCCACAGTTGTAGGTCACAAACTTCATTATCTAGCAAGCAGTTGCTGTATTCAGTGGTCCTGAAACCGATTTAGACCTATAGAATACAACTTTGGGGTACATCAAGCGAAGTCGTAAATGATTCCGGAAAAATCTATTGAGAAATATAATAGAAGTGACGTGGTTTGTGAAAACACTGAAATATACGATTATCTAAAATTTCTAACTGTTTGAAAGGAGATACGGCGATTTGGTGCAAGATACAAAGTAAGATTTAACAAACATGTGAACTGGCTTGCGGTTAACTCCCCTGCGGATAACCGCCAGGACGTTATAAGTGTTATCCTCAAAAGCAAAAACAAGAATTTCAATGGAAACTCCTCTGTGTAGGTCATTTTTTTTCCTTATGAATTCAAATTTACTTATGATTTCGGTAAATTGGAACCGACTGTAAATTATACATTGCAGAAAAAAAAATTGGGAATTATTTAATTGTTCACTAAACAATCTTAAATTAGGTTTCTCTATTGGTGTCCCAAAAGTTCCCATAAATAGAGTACATAAAAATAAATAGAAATTATATACAAAAAAATTAAAATATTTTCATAAAAAAAATCTTAATGTTTTCTATGTATGCAAACTTATGACACTTCTCTGTATAATCTTTTCGATTTCAAAGCACCATTTTCGGCTAATGATAGATTATAACACCAAATATTTTTCAATAGATTTAAATACTAATTTTGTTTTTTTTTTTATTTTATTTTAGTTACTTCGATATTTAAAATATTTCAGAAATTTACTTTTTATTTTTCCTCTTCTAATTTGATATAAACTCCAACGGTTCAAGATTAAATAAATAATGAAGCTAATAGGTGTTTTCTTCAACAGTAACAAAACATTTATTATATTCACTAAAAACTTTTACAGATAAACTGATTGAAAAACGCTCTAGCTGTTAAAAATAATATTTGCAATAAATTCAGTAATTTTTCGATTAAAGTAAAAGATAATAATTGAAAATTAATTCGCTTAATCAATAAGGTTTTTTAGGGATAAGTATATGAGTACACGAAACTTACATTAAACTGAATTTCTTCAATATGATTATAGTTTATGGTGATATAAAATATAGATTTCAAAGAATTTTAGAAAATACCAATTTTTTTTGCAAAGTAAAATTAAAAAAAAAAAAACGTAAAAAGAATTAATATCTATTTTTTCTTTATTAAAATTGATAAAAAGAATTGACCAATCTAGATAAAATTGACCAATCTAGATAAAAAGAAAACCAATCTAGTAATCTGTACTTTAACTATCAGAGGTTTTTGTAGTTAAAATATAATTGCGAAGTTTATGATACTAAGATTATTAAAAATTAACAATTTTAGTAATACGTAAATTAAACATTTTAAGTCGAAAAAGGTGGCAAACCGCCAAACATTACTGTAATGCAAGTTGCATAAACCCAGGCGCAAAGGCAGTTACAAAATTTCTTCTTCATTTGTGTATTTCTTCCCTAATAGATTGATATTTAATTAAAACCGGTATATTTAAATAAGTTACTTAAAATATTTATCAGATTAAATTTTAAAATATCAAAAAAGTTTTTACCTATTTTTCCTTGAAAAAATACAGAGATTTTATAAATAAAACAATTTTTGTAGGTTCAACATTTTTTAATCAATTTACAGTTTAAAAAATCAGTAACAAATTTAAATTATTTTAAATTAATATATTATTTATATTGTTATTATTATTTACATTTATATAAATATATTGTTATACAAATATAAATAATTAACATACAAAATATTGAAATATAAATATAAATATTTTTTTATTTTATTTATATTTATTATTATTTATATTGTTATTATTGAAGTATGTTTTAATATAATTCGTCAACTTACAAAAATCTAATAAAAAAAAAAAAAAAAACAAGTTCAGTGACAATTTTAATAATTCAGGTAACTGTTCGTTTTTATTGTTCCCCTCGCAAATATATAGTCAATAAATACTAAATGACTAAAAAAAAATAGCATAACAAAAAAACACGAGATATATAAATAATACAAGATATATTGCCATATATGTAGAACGGAGGAGTGTCCGAAACAGAACGGTACGGTACTTATTCAAGCATTGATTTAAAGAACAAACAGATGGGAAGTCAGGCGAACTTAGAAGTTAGATAAGGAAATAAAAATAAAAAGGGAAAACAAAGAAATAAGGGATGCCGAGAAAAAGAAAAGGAATGATAAAGAGGGGAGGGGGAAGTTAAGCAGAATAATAATATATATGAGGATGAAGTGGAAATATGGAATAGCAAGTGGGAAATGTATGCTTTCTAGTCGATTGCACTCAACCGAAAGCTCCGTATAACCATGGCAACCGTTACTACGTCACAACTGCCCCCTCTCTTAGAAAATCCCCCCTACAATTATAATGCCTACAAATGGTTGTATTACTATTACAGTAAAATCGCTCACTAATTGCTATTTTCCTCTAAAAATATTTTTTGTTAGTAATGGTAAATGTATCCACTAAAATTATAAACTTTTATAAAATAAAAAAAAAGTTTAGTCTATTAAAAAATAATTACTTCGTTTCAACGAAAAAAATTAAATATATTCTAACAATCGCATCGAAGATAGGGCAACTAAAATTGGAAGAATATCCAATAAGTAAGGCTAGGAAGAAAAATGAAAGACAAGAATTAAAATTTTTAATTCTATGGCAGAACTTATCACATACGCCATTTATTTTATTTTTTCATTTTGAATTTTAAACATTTAAAAAATCCTATAAAGTTTAGTATTTATTAAAAGAATTGTTACAGTATCATAAAAATAATTTACTACAGCAGGACTAATCGATCAATTTCCCTTTCCGAGCATTCTTCAGCAAATATTCGCTGTTATATTCAACATTTTATTTCATCAACTCTTAATATCAGAAGAAAGTATTAAAATCGTCAAAAATTATCCTCTATCCATATTTTGCTACTTCACAAAATTATTAACCCAAAATATTAAAGACTAGGAAACATGAACTGCATGTGTGTGTGTGTTAGGACATTTCATGTGTTGGGACTGATTAGCTTTATATGAAGAAGAAATTTAGTCGTATAATCTAATGTAGCTTGAACATTAGAAGGTCAGATGGAAAACTTCTATGAAACCTAAAACAGATTGTTCTAGAAGTGCCGCAACCATAAAGAAGAATGTGTTCTTCTTTAATTGAGGAAATTGTCGGCCTCAGTGGCCGAGTGGTAGCATCTCGGCCTTTCATTCGAAGGTCCCGGGTTCGAATCCCGGTCACCGGTCAGGTATGGCATTTTTCACACACGCTACAATTCATTTATCTCATCCTCTGGAGATATACCTTAACGGTGATTCCGGAGGTTAAACAAAAAAAAAAGAAATTGAGGAAATTCGAAGAAAAATGTGTTACACAATGTAGCAGAGAATATTCATTGTCTACTAATGCATTATTAACAGTTACGCAAGAAACATCTGGGCCAGTTACCTCCAGACCAAATTTCTTTCACAAAGGAGTATGATGTGAATGCACCAAAGAAGTCCTTCATCAAGTGGCTGTACAGCAAGTTGCAAGAGTCTCCTAAAGTGGTTGAACGAAGGTGTTAAAATCAGAAAAGTTTAGGGTTTTGCAAGCTGCATATTCTGTTAGTTCCAAGAAGTTTGTGCGACGCCTATCTAGCCAGTCTGGTCTCGCCGTTGGAAGTACCCATCGCACAAGTACCCATGCTTTGCATCGCGCAAGCGTTTAAAGATGTATCGTACAGAATTCGTGTTGTTCATGAGTTAACCTGCAGACACTGGAAAAAGTGTAGCTTTCTGTAAGTGATTCATAACGCCAGATGAGGAAGAACTTAATGATTGGTTTTGATCTGACGAGGCATGGTTCCACTTTTATGGATACGTGGATGCAAAGAATTCACGCATTTGGTGTACGGAAAATCCATATAAGCTGCACGACTCCCCTCTTCAAGGAGAAAAACTGGGTGTTTGGTGTGCAATGTAACTAAGGTAGGCGAATCTTCATTACATTCTTTCATGGCACAGTAAACATTGAGCGCTACATACAGAGAGATGGTGCAAAAATTTCTAGACTATCTGCAGACCGGCTAGAGTACGCATAATTTCAGCAGGAACATTTCTGCGGCACATATAGTCAACAAGACTATGACTTTCTTGGATCAGTGTTTTCATGGACAAGTGAATTCATAAGGGTTGTGGACCCCTCGGTCTTCTGATTTATCCTCTCCTGATTTTTTCTTGTGTGGATACCTTAAGGATTCTGCTTAAAAACCTCAACCTCACACCATCCCTGAAGCGCAGAGTTAAACGATAGTGTCGCTGAAATTCCTCAGCAAACATTACAACATGTGTTTAAAAGCATACAGCATCATGTTTAATTATGTGAATCGCATAATGGATGCCACGTTCAATAACTATTGTAACTTATTCATTTTCCCATAAGGTTGCGTCCTTTTTTGAACACTTTTTAGTAAATATTTTCTATGATACATGATAAGTTGTTATGTAGAGTTCGCAAAATCACGAAGGTGATGCATTTTCGGTAAAAGTAAAGAATCTATGAAAAACAGTTTTATTGTATATACCTACAGTAGAATCCATACGACTAGAGACAATGATCAAGAGTAGGAAAAATTCAAAATTTGGTGTGATTCATAGATTAAAAGCTGAAGCACAGGAAATCATTTCCTGGCATCTAGTTTAATTAATGTTTATTACAGAATTCTGTGGTTATATGAATTATCTAAATGGATGACGATATAATTGTAAGGAAGTAATGGATTTCGTGTTTTTTCTCTACTGTCCCACCGATTAGAGATCCCGTTTATGCCCTAACTAGATTCATTCCTGTTCTTCCTGCTAGAACATAAATTAATTTCAGAAGGGTTACGAAGGAGATATATCTCTAAACCAACTTACGTATCTTAACATTCCATAATCCTGTTTGAGTTTTTTTTAGAGAGAGTAGTTTTCTAGTCAATTATTTAACAAAATATAGCAATTATGATTGGAAATGATTACTTTGCAAAAAAAAAAATGGAAAAAGGATAATATTTTTGATCAGTTAAATAAGACTGCCATGAAAAATTTATAAAAGAAAGTCTTTAACGAATATGAGATGGATGGATTAATTGCTGAGGATAGGAAAAAGTGCTATAATGATCCTTAATAACACATACCTTCCCAAAAATTAGCGCATTGTCTTTTCGGGAATGGTGATTGAATTTCATGGTTTGTATTTTCCAGAACTAGAAAAAAATATTTAATTATATTTCCATTTACTAACATCTATTCATCTAATGTTTTTTTTTTCATTACTATCCATATTTTCTAATTTGGCTATCAAAATAAATTATTTAATTATTTTCTAAAATTGTAATTTCTGCTTGAAATAAATATTAGTCATACTCGGGAAAAACTGGAAAAAAACATTGATCCAAAAAACCAGTTCGGACAAGGACAATGAGGCATTATCATTTGGTAAACATAGTCAAACTATTAAAAAAAACAAAAAAAAAAATTTGAAAAAAGTTGAAAAATTGAATAATAAATGGTATATTTCATTAGTTTTCTTCTCTTTTGTTCATAAAAATGTTTGTAATAGGATATTTTTAAAGTTTTGGGGAATAAATACGGACTAGGGTAATCTTTTTATTCCTATTACAAAGCTTCAAACTAATCAGCAAAAATATAACGGGACATGTACATTCCAATAGATAAGTAGCACAGCTATTCATTTCATTAAAAGGATAAAATATATGATTATTTTACACTAAACAAAGAAATTATATGATCTTTCAATTATGATTTCGATCTTCATTTCAACGTAAATATCGAAGCACTTAACAGTATTAACGCGTGTTTCATAACGTATTATCTGGGAAATATAGTTCTTTTTTTTTAATTCTTAGTAAACACACCAACACATATACATAAGAATACAAAAATGATATCATAATGAAGTCATAATTTTTATCATTTGTTTGTTGTTTATCACGTTATTCACATATTAATTACTTACAATCAGACAAGTTAGTATTATCAATTATGCTTTATATAAATTTAATGTTACTGTAATCATAAACTGTCCTAAAATAATAAAAGAATAAAATATTCTAACTGACGAGTACTGTGCTTTTTCTTTACTTATGAGAGCAATGTATGATAATGAGACCTCATTTTTACCTATATTCAAGATAACTTTTTCTTATTATCTACACTATTTTTATAATTATCGAATTTATTAACATTTTTATTATAATAATTACATCTATTTCATAGGTGTAATTATTATTATTAGGTGTAATTATTTACTGTTATAGTAAATAAAATAATTTTAACAAACATCTATTTTTATAATCCAAAGTAAGTAGAATCATCTAATATTAGAATAAGCCTAGCTAAAAAAAACGTACGACAATTGATTAAAATAGAAAATTAGTTAAGGTTTAGAAAACTCATCTGATTCGCAGGATGAATAGACCAAGGCCCTAGCCCTCTTAAATGAAGTTTTAAATTAAAAATATTCATTAAAGAAGAAAAAGATTAATAATTAAAAATTTAATTAATTTCTGTCATCATGGCAATCAGAAATAAGATGTGAAGTTTTCCTCGTCAAAAGTATGTTTACTTTAGCTACCATAGTGACAACTGTTTTGTCTTTTGTAATTTAGTTCCTTTTTCAGGTTTCTATAAAGTCTAAGTACATTACGAGCTATTTATCAGTATTACTTTCACAACCATAATTGTAACTAACACTGCGGGGGTCCTAACTAGATGGTAATGGCGAGCGAAGCGAGTTCTGCATTCCTGAGTCGGTCCTAGGAGCCCTTGGGTAGGACTCGGAGCTCACCTGTACCGGCCTGAGCCACGGAGGCCGGCGAGCAAAGCCAGCCCCGATCTGCTAGTATTTTTTTTTCTTTATTCTCGATTTACATTTACTTTATAAAATGATACTCTTTACAGACTGACCATTGTGATTCTACAACAGACAGACCGACCATTGTGATTCTATTTTTATTCTCCTAAAACCTGGCAATAACTAATCACGAATAACGTACTAAAATTTATATGGTTAAAAATAATTAAAGAAGTAAACTAAATGTAGAAAATATTAGAGTTATTACTAAATTTGAAATATATTTTGATGAGGTCAAATCTGGTTTTCCAACAAATTACTGATTACTATGAATTTTATTAACTAATCAGACTAGCTTGCTTCACTCGCCCTTCTTGTGTAACCAGAATACCTCCGCCATCCGGACCCCGCCGCAGTGTTTTTATCCCCATTGTTTTTTTTTTCTTTTTTTTTAAAAATTACATCAGAGAATGAAGATGAATGATATGTAATGTGTGTGAAAATGCCATGCCTAACCGGATTTCGAACCCGGCACCCCCGGATGAAAGGCCGAGACGCTACCACTCGCGCCACGGAGGCCGGCTTGTGAGAATAATACTGATAAATAACAATTAATTAATCAGCTTTTGTAATTTCTTCAGAGCAACTGTTTTGTCAGCATAAGACTTGGAACTTTGAGTGACCTGAAGTATGTTGGTTTCAGAATAGTCGGTCTCCATCTTAAAGATAGTAATTATAGGCAGTTACCTGTCCTTCGTACTGGTAAAAATGTAGTTTCCATGGTTCTTATAGTTACCTATCAAACACCACAAGAATGTGACCGTGAAACCTTATTTCTTATTTCTTTTTTTGTAAAGTAATCGTTGGCAGATGCAGCCAATCATGACGTACATACAATAGAAGTAGCTGTGAGGATTGAGCCGCCGCACCATTTACCGTCTCATGTTTAAAAGTACTTTTATCGATAACCAGATGAGGGTCGAAATAGACGGAGAACCTTTTAGTAGAAAATCTAATTTCAGATACTGCGAGTGGTCTCCGAATTCAATTTGATTGACATTGACAATAGTAACGTTAAATTTCGGCAAGAAACATAAACCGGTTGTTATCGCAAGTCATTAAAATGACCATCATCTTGAAATGGTGAAACATTTTGTAACGGCAATAGTTCTATGTTTTTCCCAGGTATAAAGATTATGTTTATGCAAAATTTTAGTTCAGTCGGTTGAATAGTTTTTCCATAAACGAATGTAACAAACTCACAAAAAAACTAGATTTTATTAACATACCATTCAGAAAGTTTCTATGCAGTATGCTTTAGAATTATTTGATGCATTCTGTTCTTTTGGTGTAAGATTGGTTGCCCTGTTGGTTCGTTGAGCGCTGACCAGTAATAAACTAAAACGTCAGTTGTTGAGTTGTGACTGAATATGTTTAGTTTTGTTGCTTCGTTTATCAGAATCAATAATCGCGAGAAACGTAATGTTCCTTCATGTCGCGGAACGAATTGTTCTCGTTGAACACGTCTTTCGTGAAGGTAACAAGTATACTGATTTAGTGAAGCACAAGTTTGCTGAAAAGTTTCCACATATTTTTGTTCGAACTCTTATCGAAAAATTTCGGGCAACAGGCTCTATTGAAGACGCTAATCCAAATCTTTAGGTGATCTTTCGATCACCTAATCTAAACGACGGCCTCCGTGGCGGAGTTGTAGCGTCTCTGCCTTTCATCCGGAGGTCCCGGGTTCGAATCCCGGTCAGGTATGGCATTTTTCACACATGCTTCAATTCATTCATCTCATCCTCTGAAGATATACTTAAATATGGTTCCGGAGGTTAAACAAAAAAAAAAAAAACAAAAAAAAAATCTAAACGAACAGAAGCTGCTTGATATTTCGGATGCTATGGCCGGAAGTCCATCAATGTCAATATGTAAGTTAGCATAACAACAAGATATCGGACTTGCTACCGCACATAAAGCTGTAAGAAAAGAACTGAATTTTTCCCCTACAAAATAATGTGTGTTCAAAAACTGAAACCTACAGATTATACCAAAAACTAAATTTTTGTTAATGGTTTTAACTTTTATCGACCAAAATTCCGCACGTATCCTCGACATTAAATCCTTTACAGATGAAGTGTAGTTTTAAGTGGGAGAATATACAATTGATTGGTCTACAACTAACCTTCATGAATTACATGAGCAATTTTTACACGGCAATTGGATTCTGGGGTCACTTTTAATAGAATGCGCATTATGAGTCCAATCTTTTTTGAGAATACAGTGTTAACAGTAATCGTTATTGTGCTATTTTAACAAACTTCACGAGTCAGTTAGCAGAAGTTGAAATCAATCACGGTCTGTTCCAACAAAATGGCATCATAGTGGACACAGCTACCTGTGGACTTTGTATGAGGAGCAGCGAAACAAGCAGTGTATCGCAACATATCATAAACGATTGACGAACTAAAAGCCGCAATAACGACATACATACAAGGGATTTCAGTACATCAGCTGATTAAAGTATTCGAAAAGAAACTGAAACCTGTGTAGTGTTATAATGATGTTGGAGGAGGTCATTTTCAACATCTTTTATAAACTATTCCAATCACAAAAAAATAATGAAATAAAAATACAAAGTAATAATTAAGAAACTTATACTTCCATAATTCCAGAGCAACGTTCTATATACATTATATATATATATATATATATATATATATATATACATTAGACAGATGCCTCCCAAAGATATAACAAAGTAAAAATGCATTAAATTACAAAGTAATAAAAAGTAAAACTTAGTAATAATAAATCGCTATTTTGGGAAGGGGAGCAGCTGGCCTAAGGGAAACTTGTGTGCAAGTGGTGCTATTCGATAAAATAAGTTTTATCGAATTGTGTTATAACACAAATGTACTGTAAATGTATTTACGTATAAGATTATTCTATTTTTTATTTATTTAAAATGTAACGAGGTGGCAACCACCCTTACAAATGATTCGATAACTGAAAACCTCTGGCAGTAACTTCATGGACTGCCTGGTTGTATACGCAATTTTGTTGAATCCAAGTATTATAAAATAATTAAAAATATTATAAAACTAAATCCAGTTGAATAAAATTATTTAAAATGAAATTTATAAAAAAAAAATATCAAATAAACTTTGAAATAAGCATTATAAAATTTATTTTATTTGATGTTTAACCTTGATTATTTCGAAAACTATAAAGTTTGGTGCACTAGTTGGTGGCATCAGGTCATTTTTAGTTCTCTAATACAATGAACATTTGTTTTGTTCGATTTCGTATGATCGTTACACACAGTGTGCACACACGCGCACGCGCGCGCACTCACACACACACACACACACACACACACACTTACACATACATATATTAAATTTTTTTAATAGTATAGATCTTTTAGCGTTCTAGTTCAGATATATATATATATATATATATATATTAGATTAAAAAGTAAAATTTGAATTTCTCATTTGCAGGGCAGTTTATTAGCGTTACGTGCACTCATTAGGGTTTTATATTTTTTTTTATATATTAAAAAGAAGGCAAAAGAATTGTTTTGATTTTTTTTTCTACAAAACAAAGAACATTTCTGACGAGTAGATATTCTAAATAAATGACTATATACTCGTATATAAATTAAATTAAGTAATAAATTTTATTATTTTAAGAAAACAATAAAAGAAATTAATTCTAGTACGAACAAATACTCTTCACGGGTTTAGGGTTCAGTTTTAGATTAATAAGATTAATTCAGATTATAAGCAATTTTCACTGGCTAGAACTAGATTATTCAGTTAAATAAACGTATAGGTACATCAAATTTAAAGACTTATATATCTGTAATATCGCAGAAGAAACATTTTACGTAACTTAATGGAAAGTTTTAAATTATGCTGAATCCCTGATTATTATTTTACTATCCACATTTTTTTTTTTTAATTTAATTTTATTTTACATTTTATACAAAATATATCTATCTGAATAAATTTAAAATGATTAAAAGTCACTTAAATAAAAGTTTTTAGCAATAAGATGTTCATACTGTGATTAATTTAAGTTTTATAATTATGAATTAAAAATTGTTAAAACTGCTTAAAATCTACAGATTTACAGAATTTTTTATTTCGGAATACATGTGAACAAAGATTAATTATTAGTTGATTTTTTTTATTTTGCCATCGAATAAAGCTGGAATTGCTATATTAAAGGGGAAATTATGGTGATTATATCAAAAATAGGCTATAAGGTTTTTTGGCAAATCTTTACGTTTTAGGATCAAACTGTTCATCTAGACCAGTGCTACCCAACATTTTTTCGTTCCCGTACCCCTTAATAAAACTTTTCATTTATGAGTACCCCCTCCCATGATAACTCCATACCTACTCCTAAAAATGTGTATAGTTTCTCTTAAGGTCTATCTATTGTCAATCTTAACATTGAAATATAACTAGTACTGTCTCTAGAGACTTGTGATCTATAGAGAGTTTATGTACATTAACAGGAGTCCATTATGTAAGTACTAGTTGCAAGTTCTTTGAAATACTTCCAACTGCTAAATTGTTATGTTGAATTTTAGGGCTTGTGACAGCTCTCTTAAGACTTCCAGTTTTTAACCACTTATCCATTTTGAGAATCAAACAGTAGGAACAAAAAGAAACAATACGTAAACACTTCAAATTAACACATTCAAAAGGGGTAATTATAATTTATATTTCTTACTTAACGCGTCAAAAACCTAAACACAAATGGTCGCATTTATTAAAATCACTGTTGCCAGATTGATGACATTATACTTTTCGCCTGG
>JAAAKQ030121556.1:0-13770 GCA_010016005.3 Zanna intricata | reverse complement strand
AACAAAACGTTTTCAGGCATATGTTTATTGGAAACTTTTTTCTTATTTTTAGATATAGAATCCGTTTCACAGAGATTTCCGTGCAGTTTAGATACACCCTGTAAATATAAAAAATGACTTAAACGGGTGTTGAATAATTACTTGGTGAAGTATTTCTGTTAGGTTTAATTATTCTGAATGTACTTAATAATTTGCTGGTTCATTTACATATATAAAAAGCCTTATTGCAGTTATCATATAAATTATATTTATTATAATCGTAGTATTGTAATTCATATTAACAAACACAATAAGTCTTTAAATGATGGGAAGAGACTGGCCGGCTTATGTAGTGTGGATGGAACCGAGTGAGCCGCCAGAAGCTGTGTGCGATACGGAACCGAACTGAAGTTGTGTGAATCGTCCGGAGCCGAGTAAATCATCAAAACGTTTGTCTCGATAACGAATTCAGTTTATTGTAAAATGAAGTAGGTAACCTTCGTTAGGGTTCCTGATGCTACAGCCGATACTCAGAGAACAATTTCTGCCACCCGAAAAAACCATACTTAAGTTATCACAACAAATTGGTGAAAAATACACCAATTCTTGCGGTAAGAATTTTTGCGGTTAAAATTTCACGATTAAAATTTGAAACGATAATATATCGAACACACATAAAAGAACGCACATAGCGAAATGTATTAATATTGGAGATTTCTTATAGTGAATTGTCACCATATATTGGATGACTGGAAATCCCTTTAAGAATATTTGAGAATCTACTTCACAATGAGAAAATCGGATGCGGAGTGCTGTTTGTGGAAATTGAATATTAAAACCTAATTTTTTTGTCGGATTATCAATATAGAAGTATACCGTACCATATTCGAAGAATTCTACACTTGGTAAACAGATCGTGAACAAACTCTTACTTGTTAGCTTCTTCTAACAAGACAAAGCAAAGTGTCATACACTTGTTAAACGATACATTAGCGAGCGTTCATGTGGCTTTAATGCAACGAACTACCAACCATGTGACCTCCGCGTTCTCCATATTTGTCTAGATACAATGTTTTCCTTTCGTTTAAGATCTAAAACTTTTTATAACTTAAATTTTAAATTCACTTACTCTGTACAGTTCAATATCTCGTTTTGGGTGACATAGACTTCTTTACTTCATAGATTTTCTACTTTTTTTTAACACGTTAAGAATTATTTTTGAATTTATATTTATAGGGTGGTTAAGCTAAATACAATGAACGCTAACTTCTTTAGGATTTTCAGTGTTACGCTTTATATGTTAACTGTATATTCAACATACAGTCTAAGGAACTCCCATTTCTATACTCCGTAATTGACGGTAAGTACTACGATTGATTTTCAGCTAATATTGAAACAAAGTAGCACACGATTTTTTAACATTTTAAAAATCTGTTTGTTGAAAAAATGATATTTAATGTTCTCATTATAAGTAAAACCGTTCTTAATATAGAAATACTAATGAAGACTAGTATATACACAAATTTGTAAGTACAAAATTTTTTTAACAAATTTCTGGATCCTTGGATTGGAGAACATCAACAAGAAAATTATAACTCAATGTTGGCTCATTATTTACCAACAAAAACTTACTTTTTAATTTTTATACATTATAAAAGACTAAACAATAAAACTCAATATACAGAGTGTTTCTAAAATGGTGGGTTGGCCGTACTTTTTCGGATTCTACTTGTAAAACTGAACAAATAATAACTTTAGGAAAAATGGCAATTTCTCCTTCGTTCTCCCGCTGTTCGCCATTTTGTTAATTTTTATTAAAAAATTTACATTTGTAGTTCGGATAAAGGAATCACATTAATATTTGGTGTCTTGGTAATAAAGTTTTAAAATTAGAAAAAAATTAGGACCTAATACACTTCGAAAATTACAAAATGGCGGTCATATTTATTTTTCAATCCGTTATATTTCCATAAATATTACCTCTATCAAAACGTAAGTTTTGCTAAAATATTAAGCCTTTTATTTTGAATAAAATAACATTTTACTTTTTTAAAAACTGTTAACAAATAACCGAATTATGGCAGAAAAAATCAATCGCCATAACTCGGCTATTAGTTAACCGATTTAAAAAAATTGTCAATAACTTCAAAATAAAGACTTAATATTTTAGCAAGTAACATACATTTTGATAAAGCTAATATTTATAGAAATATAACGGATTGAATAATAAAGATTGCGCCATTTTCTAATTTGCGAAGATATTTAAGTTCTGGATTTTGCTAATTTTAAAACTTCATGACCAAGACACATACCAGATATTAATGATTCCTCGATCCGAACTTGAGATATAAATTTTTATATAAAAATAACAAAATGGCGGACAAAGGTGAAAACGAAAAAGAAATTGTCATTTTTCCTAAGGATACTTTTTTTTAGTTTTACAAGTAGAATCCGATAAACTATAGCAAGTCCAACATTTTAGAAACACTCTGTATATAAATATGTAAATACTGAAATATATATATATAGATACACGTACGTGTACATACGATACCGATACACGTGTGTTTGTTTTTGTGCGTGCGCGCGATAGAATGCGATGCTTGAATATGCATATCCAAAGTGTTTTATTCTAATAAAAAGGAATACGGAACTGTTGTTACAAAAAACAAAAATACATTTGTCTACAGTCGTAATAGCCGATGGTAAAAAAAAAAAAAGAAAGAAAGAAAAAAAAAAGATTAATTATTTCATTTAGTAAAATGCAAATTCTTAAAAGAAACAAGTATGTATATTTGAATCATACATAACAATGAACAATGTTCTTATAATGAAAATATCGGTATTTGGCAGTTAAATGATAATACCGACCGACGTATAAATGAACATACGAGTACTGGCATCATGTAGTTTTCCTGGAAACTCCCACCTATTAACAAAGGTTGAATGAGTTCTCTCCCTAATATATAATTCATTAAACGACAAGAATTTAATCGAATAAAATGCAAATGTTTTGCAAGCTTTTACAAACTGCATACACATTATTTTAATTTATTTTAGCTTAAAAAATATATATTATTTTGCAAACAAAAAAAAGAACATTAATCACACCTCGTTTAAAATAATTTCAAAGCAAGTTAACTGATAACGCATCGCATTAATATATTTCTGCGGCTGAAAAAAAAAAAAAAATAACCTAAACGATTCTTCATATAATAGTTGGGCAATACCATATTAATAGTTTTAATTGCATTAACAATGGTAAAATGTAAATTAGGAAGTATCATTATCAGTTACTATTTTTTTCATTATGAACTTTTATTAACACTTATAAATTTTTAAAAGTCTTAATCATCCGCTTACCGAATACAAAAACATAATGCTACCAAGAGGTAAATATTAAAAAAAAAAAAACTATTGCTGAAAAACATTACTCTTTAATATAGTTTCGAGGTACCCCACTGTAACATACTCTCACATTTTTCTGAGCTTAAAAAACGACAGATGAAGTTTATTCAGAAGGCTATCGAGTTTTTATTCGCCTATTTCACGAGTACAGACTCTTTTTGCCTACAATCCTCCACCCGGCGAACTTTTTTCGAATCACCTTGATAAAGCCAGTATTTGATCACGCTTACAGGATCAAACATACTCTCTTTTTTTTGTTTAGCCACTGGAATTACCGTGGTTAAACAATTACGGTGGAATTACCGTAAGGTATTATTTTAGAGAATGAATGAGAATGATATGTATGAATGACAATGAACTGTAGTCTTGTACAGTCTCAGATCAACCATTCCTGAGATGCGTGGTTAATTGAAATCCAACAAAGAACACTGGTATCCCCGATCCAGTATTCAAATCCGTATAAAATAATTATTAATAAATCAATATATTTAAATTTAAAAAATTAAAAATAAAAAAATAAATGAAGTCTGATTCGAACTGATGTGCCTTCCGTTGTAACAACCAAATATCATTAATTATAAATTTTATTTGGCTATAACTCTGCAACCAATAATAATCAGTACTACTTAAGATGCATCATTGAAAAGCTCTCAGTGAGAGCTTATTACTGCAGTTAAGAAAAGTTCCTAAATCCAAATCTTTTTCGATTTTGGAAATTTTGGTTCAAAATGCAGTCGACTGCAATCAAAAAGTGGGATAACCAACTAGATGTTACAACAGTTCTAAATCCAAGATTTCAACATTCTTGGGCTAATCGTTTTTCAGTTAAGCAAGATATACATACATACATACGTCACGCCGAAATTAATAACTAAACTTTAATAAATACAAATTAATTAATTACTAAATACAAATATATTTTTAAATTCGCTTCATTTATGATTTTTATAAGTTCTGTTTTCTTTTGTTTGTATATCTTTTAGTATTGTCTATTTCGCACTATACAGTGATTTCTGCTTAAAGTATTTAATTTTAGGGAAGAAATTATTTATTTATACTGCAAATAATACATTAATGATACAGTGTTTATTTAAAAGTCAATCTATCAAAACAATATATTTCAAATTCGAAGATGATTAATCGTGTCCGTTTACTTATATTACAACCCTTTGTTGTATAATTCTATGAGTAACTATGGTTATGAGTAACTAGGTTATGCTAATAATAAACGACTACAATAATATATGCTATTAATCGTACATCGCTTTATAGTAGAATTGTTTGAATCTCTTATCGAATCATAAATCAATGAAATTGATTTAAATGTACTACAAGTATAAACACCTTTTACATCCTATTTAACCAAGTGAATACGTGTACATATATTCTCCGAGGCTTTCAATTAGTGAAATGAATATGTTTCAAATATTAATATTATCATTACTCATAGATATATTACGTATCTCTAACTAAACCGTTTACGATAATTACAGTAATAATCAAACATCAATAACGTTTTCTCAAAATTATATGAAAGGTTTAAAAACAAATTGTCTGAGATATAAAATGAGTTCGTAGTATTAGCTAATTATGTCAATATGAAATTTATAAACTAGAAGTAGAATTTATTTAAATAAGTAACTTAATTTATTGAAATGCATTTAAATCATAAGCAGTAACATGCTCCTCTGCTACAGTAAATATCCCGGCATAGATTTCAAACTATAATCGTATGTACGTCATTCGTATGTAATACTTATAACTGCTATTTTATTATTATTATTATTCCTGTTTCCGAGGCTACTGTACTGGTGGTTGTCGGCGTCATACCCATTGCTCTTTTGTCAAGGGAGCGCAAGGCAGTCTACATGAGGCGACGGGCAGGCGAAGACCGGGAGACCTTCACAAAGGAGGAACCGACGTGCACGTTTTTTGCGTGGCAAGAGATCTGGGACGACAAGACCAGACGATGATGGATTACAAGGATTATCCATCCCTCTGGTCAGACCGTGGACGGAGCGGCGACATGGAGAAGTGGAGTACTACGTGACCCAGTTCTGCGCGTGATCCGTTATCACGCGCATGGGTACTTCCGCGTTTATCTCCATGTTATAGGGAAAGCATCGTCCTCCGACCATTATTGTCCCAATGTACGTGATGATGCCAAGCACACCTTTTTCAAATGTGCTCGGTGAGCAGCATTTATCGAAGGATAATAGAGGCGGATATCGGAGCACTGAGCCCTCACAAAGTGGTTGCGATGATGTTCGGTGACCTGTGTAGCTTGGAAACTGTGTCCCGATTCGTCGGTAATATTCTCAAACCAAGAAGAGAATCAGGATAGTCGTGAAAATTAAGTAGCGGCCTTCTCAGGTTTGGATAAGAGGACTCGTCCTGAAGTAATGTGTTAAACGGTTCTGGATCGAGTCCTTGTAGAAAGGAAAGTGTTTTTAATCGGTAGTCTGGTGATGGTGATTGGATAATATTATCAGTGGGAGTCCGACACTCCGTGCGTAAATGCATTTCCACCTCTCTCCCTTACAAAAAAAAAAAAAAAATATATATATATATATATATATTGTTATTATTCCTAGCGTGTTACATTGCAATTTGTTCAACTACTGCACAATAAGCATTCTTCACATGCCCCCAATGAGATGAGGATGATATGTATGATATATAAATGAGGTGTAGTTTTATACCGACTCAGATCGATCATTCCTGAAATATATGGTGTACCACTAAACTACACCTGTATCCAGATTCTAGCATTTAAATCCGTACAAAAGCAAATAACCTTTACTAAGATAAGAATCTCAGTTGTTTTAACCACTAGACCAACCCGTTGTGTTGCTCTAGTAATTGATAGAAGTTAAATACACATTTCAAAAAAAGTTAAATGATATGCATGCGTAAAATTTTAACAGGAGCGTATTTGAGAGGAAGTTGTGCTATTAAATAATTTTACTGTATTTTTAGGATGTTAGGTTATTAAATGGTGAAAATCAAAAAATTAATTTAATCAGACTATCTAGATTTGGAGGAAGCATAAATGGATTTAATTATGTTGTTAATATTATTTTATACATAAAATAAGGAATACACAAATTTCGGTAATTTCTTTCTTTTTCATTAAAAATTTTATCGTTGTCAATTACGGACGTTAACCTAGTATGTATTCTGACTTCTGTACGGTTGATGCGTAAATATTTGAATTATTGATAATTTCCATTTTACAATCAATATCAAATTTATATATTGGCGATAATTCAATGTATCTTTTATAAAATCATTATTATTCTACCTCATTCGTAATACTTTATAAAACTTTCCTCTTAATGAAATCGAACTTTGATTTTTTTATTTATAGTAAATACCAATAAAATCCTTGATAAATTATTTCAGTAGAAAAATAAATCGTTGAAAGTTATTTATTGAACTTTCTCGGCATTAACGTAAAGCTTAAAATTTATCTCTACCAATGATAAATTTTAAAGTTATGTAATTATTTTATTTATTTTCTTATTAAATTCAAAAAGACTTTCCAGGAATATTTATAGAAAATTTAAATAATAAAAATTTTAATTATCTATTAAAATACTTTATTCAGCACTATCAATAAACATACTTAGAAAGACCTTGGGTACTATTTTTTTTTTTTTGTTTAACCTCCGGAACCACAGTTAAGTATATCTTCAGAGGATGAGATGAATGAATTGTAGAGTGTGTGAAAAATGCCATGCCTGACCGGGATTCGAACCCGGGACCTCCGGATGAAAAGCTGAGACGCTACCACTCAGCCACGGAGGCCGGGTACTATTACTTTAACAATAAATCTAGAAATACTTACACGTTAAGAAACATTTTTAATTTTTCTCATCAATAGAAAAATAAAAAAAAAAAAAATTTTACGTAGAAAAATTGAAAAAAAATTGCAGAAATTTTTAAGGAGACAGTTGTGATATTTCTTGAATTATTTTTTAAAAGGTAATAATATTTCATATATATTTAATTTTTTAATAACTAAAATATTTATAAAAGTAAAGTTTCAATTAACTCAATTCCCTTGGAAAAGGATAGAATTATTAATTCAAATCTAATGAAAAAGATCTGATAAATTTAAAAATTAGATAATTTCAATTCTACAATTCCCAAAACTCCAAAAAAAATTTCTAAATTTTTTTTTAATCTAACCCTTTTAAAATTTTGCCAGTTCTTTTTAATAATATAATACATTTTTCAATTAACCCTTATTTTCATTAATCATTTCTTAAATTATCTTTCTCATTTTTTCTATGTCGCGTACTATTTGTTCATATTTTCAAATTATTTAAACATTTCTTTTTTTCTTTTTGGCTTTTTCATTTCAAATTAATTTCTGCTTTTTCTTGCGTTCTTACTTTCAATATATTAACTACCTTCTTTGAAACCAAAAACAAACTATTATTTATTAAATTCAAAATAATTTCTACTTGAAAATAAAAAACAAAATATATATATTTCCCTCCCCCCTCTCAAATGCTAATGATTTACAGAATCTTTGTAAAAAAATTATTATTATTAGTAGACCATATAAATATACATGTGAGTTTATCACGTATTAACATGAATGTATCAGGAAGTAGTCCCAGGAATTTCATAACCTACCCTTAAAATAATGGAAAAAAATTCATATAAAATATATCCTAAAATGTTTCGTTTGCGAGTTACAGCTATTGAAAGATATCGATCGGATTTCAGTTACCCCGCTGGAATGAGGTCATTAATTAAATGGCTTAATTAGTGATTTAATATGGGTTTTCCATATGAAAATCGATTAAATTAGGTTTCAGAACAAATAGTTTCTGAAATAGTTTTTGAAAAATTTGGATTGAAACTTAATTTTTTCTTTCTTTTTTTTTTAACCTCCGGAATCACAGTTAAGTATATCTTCAGAGGATGAGATGAATGAATTGTAGCGTGTGTGAAAAATGCCATGCCTGACTGGGATTCGAACCCGGACCTCCAGATGAAAGGCCGAGATGCTACCACTCCGCCACGGAGGCTGGCGTCCAATTTATTGGTTTTCATCCCAGAATTTTCAAAAATTACTGCAGATATTGTTCTGCAACCTATCTTATTCGATTTTCCGCTCAAAAAATATAATAAATCACTAATTTTATCTCTTAAATAACAATTTTAATTTTTAGTACGACCTCATTTCACCAGGGAGCTGAAACCCAAATGAAATCTCTAATAGCCGTAATTCGCAAACGATGCATTTTAGAACATATGTTTATTTGATTTTTTCAATCATTTTCACGAGTAGAATAGGTTATGAAAGTCCCGGAAAAACTTCGTAATATGCTCGGTATAAATACAAATATATATATATATATATATATATATATATATATATATTTATATAAAACGCGATTTAGCGGTTACCACTTCTTGTCCGCAAAGTTATTTAGTCTATATTATTACGCGACTGTTTCTCTTTATCAGTATTTAATGTAAAAACGTTTATACAACAATTTTATTTTTAAACACCACGTTATCTCTATTGTAATGCTGGTTAATTAGCTGTATTTAATTTTCTACTTAGCGTTTAATAAGTTTAATTAACTATACATTTTTTTTAAACACGATCATTTTAATTTTAAAAAATAATTATTAATGACTTACATAGCTTCCGATCTTCGGAAATATTACCCTTAGAAGAAAGTCCCAGATTTGGGAAAGACAATGAAAAAAAATTAACTACGTGATAGTTAACAGAATATACCTAATTTGTAAAAAATTTAATAATTTTAATTCTATAATCCATAACCTCCTCAAAGAATTTTTAAATTGTTTAATAACTTCTTTACTTTTTATTAATTAACCAATAAATTTTTCTACGGATTATCAATTATTCTTTTGTCCAAACGGGACAAAATTCATGTTAAGCTGAAAAGTAGTAAGAAAGGAAACCTTTCTTTAGGTGTTTTAAAGACGCCCACTAGACTGGTCTAGTGGTTAACGCGACATCGTAAATCAACTGATTTCGAAGTCGAGAGTTCTAAGGTTCAAATCCTAGTAAAGGTAGTTATTTTTATACGGATTTGAATACTAGATCGTGGATACCGATGTTCTTTGGTGGGGCTTTCAATTAACCACACTTCTCAGGAGTGGTCGACTTGAGACAGTACAAGACTACAACACTTCATTGACATTCATACATATCATCCTCATTCATCCTCTGAAGTAATCTGGAATACCTTACGGTAGTTCCGGAGGTTAAACAGAAAAAGAGAGGTTTTTTAAAGACAAATTTTAGTAATAGAATAGTTATAGTAGTTTAATAAGTTTGATAAAAAATTAGAAAACAAAAATAGAAATCTCTCGAAATTTTAACTTTAATACAGAGGTGATTTATTAAGCATAAAAAATAAAATTTATTACAGTTAAAAAGTACCGGCAAATGCTCACCACACGTAGCAAACTGCAAGCGAAGCGATTACTAACTAGCGTTTAATGATCATACCTTGTAATAATTATTATTATATTTTATTTTACATCAATATAAATTGTAATAGCTATGTAAAAAAATTTACCGTCGAGTTTACCTTCAGAAATATAATTTAGGAACAAAGCGAAAATAAATATATTATGTATAATTAGAAGACAGCCGAAAATTTATAATAACGTACCTTACTAACTATTAAAAACTACAGTTGGCACCAGCTTCTGACTGGACTAAATCTGTTTATTTTAAACAAAATAATAACTTCTGATGTGTATGTGTGTCACACACACACACGCACACACACACACACACACACACACGCACATATATATATATATATATACATACATACACACACACACACATATATATATATATATTAATTCTAATTTCCTACTAATTACATTTCCTAAATTAAAAAACAAAAAAATAATAAAAAAATTAAGATTCTTTAGTTCTTGTAGGTCCAAGGAAAAAATTACAACTTAATGATTGTAATTTATTAAACAAGCCTAATTTAGCATGGATTAGTCATAATACAAATATCCGTTTAGTGTTTTTTTTAATTCTTAAACTATCCCAGGAGTTTTCAGATATCTACTTTCAACTTTTTTGATCTAGAACTCTTAGGCAGTTGGATCTTCCTTTTCTAAGGGGGTTAAAGAGAGACTTAATAATTAAAAATAAAATTATTAATTTAGTATTTCGTTAAAGGGGGCTGAAAACTGAAATTTTAGATCTTTTTATCTTACAATAAATTGAATTTCAGCTTTATAATTACTCCGGAGATGTAAGAATTAGCGAGTGATTTACGGCACATCTGCTACAGATTGTTGGATATTTTCGTGACAGAATTTGGACCCAGATCTGCGCAGATGGAACGCTTGGAAAGCGATCCTTGGGCAGAGCTTACAAAATCGTAACCAAACGGTTCGGACGTCGACTCCCCTCGATCTCGGCAGACGAAACAGCTGAAGCAATGCGTCGACTCTTCTCTTGTGAGGAAGCGCTCGTTGACCCGGTCGATGTCTTTGAGCCTAGGCATATCACAATGGCTGAGGTCGCTCTGGCCGTTTTCCGGTTGAGAAATACCAGCAGTCCGGGTCCAGACAACATTCCGGTGGCCGTCCTTAAAGGCTTGATACGAAGATCTCCTGGCATCTTCCTGGAACTGATCAACGACCAGTTTGAGGTTGGTGTCTTTCCGGACTGCTGGAAGAAGTCGAGGTTGGTTTTTATTCCTAAACTTAGTGGTTCAGCTGACGTTCGGGAGCTAAGGCCGCTCTGTCTACTAAATAATGTGGCCAAGGTGATGGAGAGGTTATCTTCAACAGACTGGTGACTGAGCGGGATAATACCGGTGGTTTGCATTGTCATTAGTATGGATTTCGGAAAAGGCGATCCACCATCATGGCTGTAGACTATACAGTGGGCCACCGAAGCTAGAAGAGGGACCTGGCGCACCCGCCGCTCGTCCTTTTAAATATCAGGAAGACTTTTGGCTCCATCCCCTGAGATATGGCCATGGACGCCCTTAGTAATAAGGACATAAGCTCTTACCTCCTCAGACAAATTTCTCAGTACTTTCATCATAGAAGGTCACATATACAAACAACTGATGGGCCGCTAGAGTGAAACGTGTTCGGCGGGGTTCCGCAGGGTTCCGTGCTGGGGCCTCTCATCTGGTTGATCGTTTTCGATGACGTCCTGAGGCTGCTGATAACTGCCTGATACAATCAGGCTGATTGCATACGCTGACGATCTTGCGTTGATGGAGGCTGAAGCTGAAGAGAAGGGCGACGCGGTACTTGTACTGACTGCCGCCTGGCTAGGGAACCATGGCCACAGCCTCCTGCTGAGTTGCCGCTCGTCCCTGCTTACGGGGATAGGTGGTGATGATAACGCACGTGGACTCCTGAAACCCTGGCGCGAACATATACCTTCATACCCATGGAACACATAACAAACAAACTGTTACGTGAACGAAGCACCACGACAAAGAAGTTCCATAAATAAGTATTTGACATCAAGATGATTCATCAA
The DNA here is from genome assembly GCA_010016005.3 of Zanna intricata. Classification (NCBI taxonomy): domain Eukaryota; kingdom Metazoa; phylum Arthropoda; class Insecta; order Hemiptera; family Fulgoridae; genus Zanna; species Zanna intricata. Next base: position 1,850 of record JAAAKQ030121556.1, on the reverse strand, counting down.
AAACAGTCAATTCCCCATAATATTGGCTGAAGTATATTTTCAAAAAAGGAAAAGCAGGCCTCACAAGACTGTCTGAGGTATATCCTAAGGAGGAAAAAAAAAGAAAAAAACAAGAAGAACCCCTACCTGTACTCAAATTATTGTAAAGCCATTACCTGATATGAAATACTAAAGTTTATAAACCCTGCTTCCCACTGGCTATCCTATGCTTTAGTAATGACCCTCAACGACTATCATAAAGATAAGATAGGTTTGCCGTCAATTCCAAGGCAATAAAGTAATGGTCCCTCATGTTACATTGAAATAAGAGTTCCTCAACAGATAAGAATCCAAAGAAAGAAAGGAAAAGTAAGTCCCCAACCTGCAAGTATAAATATATAAGAGATCCTCAAAAGAGAAGCACCTAAAGAATTGAATTTAATAAAGTTGACAAACCCTGATTCCCATCCGGTTCATCCTGTTCTTCCGCCCTTTAGCTTTCAACTAGAGTGCGCTGACCTCTCCTGGGCTGTGCTATACTTTATTGGAGGTCCGGCTCAGGGAAAAATCTGAGAGCTGATTTTTCTTTTCTAGGTAAGGATTATTTTACTACATATAATATTAAACTTTAGTTCAGTTGGTACATTAGGGAAAGTTAATTCTGCAAAAAAAATCAATGACTACAGCCAGAGGAGAAATATTGAAAGAAGGTTATATGTTTAAATGGGTTGAATTTTATGAGATTTTTAGAAAATTAATTACAAATAATTTATTCAGAAAGATACAAAATTATTTTGATCTCATCCAGAGAACTTATATATATGTTACATAAAAGCCTATGCCTTTTTATCTAATCAAAGTAAAATTTTAAAAAAGTCTGATGTGGACACAACATAACTTCTTTGTACGCCTATTAAATATCATATTATACACATTTTTTTAAAATGAAAAGTACATAAAATTTTATTGCATTAGTAACTTCTGATATTATTCTTATTTTATTTTTTATTGTTATTGAATTATTATATATCGTAAAAAAATTGTTATAATCAGACGTTAATAATGTATTAATAAATCAATATATTAAATTTTAAAAAAGTTGAAAAAAAAAGAAAGGAGATGATATCTGATTTAAATCGATGTGTCTTCCCTTGTAAGATCCAAATATTTCATTAATTAAACTTTTATTTGGCTATATCTCTGAAACAATGAAAATAAGTACTGCTTATGATATATTGCTGAAAAGCTCTCAATGAGGGCTTTTTACTGTAGTTAAGAAAAAGGCTAAAATCCAAATGTTTTGGGATTTTGGGGTTTTCTTTTACACTTTTGGTTTAGTCGATTGCAATCAAAAGGAGAATTGAACAACTAGATGTAACGACTATCCTAAATCCAAAATTTCAACATCCTACGGCTAATCTTTTTTGAGTTATGCGAGATACATTCTTAAGTGCCTGCCTACAGACGTCAAGCCGAAAATAGTCAAAATGGATCAGGGATAATCAAAATCAAGATCAAAAGATGATGGATCAAGATCAAAATTTCTGTTGAAATCTGAAAACCGAAATTTTTCGCGTCACAATACTCCCTTTACATCGCGTAAGGAAGTAAAAATAAAAAAATAAAACGATTATAAATATAGGTATGAAAATTTTCATTTCCTTACAATGTGTGTATTAGTATTAAAAAAAAAATACGAATAAATAAATTCCTATATTCTTGAACTTTATAAAAAATAAAAAAATTATAAATTTGTTTTTAACGAATTTGTAATAAATGAAATAATTAGTTTTTTTAGTTTTTTTTTTTTTTTTTTTTTTTTTTTTACCTCCGGAACCACCGTTAGGTTATATCTTCAGAGGATGAGATGA
>JAAAKQ030121545.1:0-13770 GCA_010016005.3 Zanna intricata | reverse complement strand
TTTTGTTCTTGTTTATTTTCATGCGATAGTTGTTGCATAGGACTTCATCCATGCCATTCAAAGTTTCTCCTAAATCTAAACGCACAAATAAGATATTAAAAAAAAAATCAATTTCTGAATTTGCTCCAAAGTATGCAGGATAAATAGCAGAGTAATAAAAAATTTATAAACTAGCTAATCATTTCACAAAACAGTTTGAATTAGCTTACTGCATATATACATTATCTAGGCACATCCACGCTTCAGGAAATTTTATACTTCACATAATTTTTACCACTGAAGTAGAAAAACAAAGTATACTTGCTTTTATTTCAAACATATACATAGTATGGATAAAACTGATTAAATATCTCTAAACAGTTAAAATACAGCTTTTATAGAATGTATTCAAATGCATACTAGGTTTAAGGATACATTTTAGAGCCATCTTTTTTATTAACATAAATATATTTTCAAACAATAGTTGAAATTTTAGTTATCAAATCACTTTTTAAAAATTAAATTTATTAAGACTATTCTATTTTATTATTTTTATTTTATTCTGTTATTAATTTTATGGATATGTCTTAGATATATTTTAAGAAGGATAATGAGATGAATGATATGACAGATGAAAATATGACTGATCTATGTCAGGAACTGATCCAGACTAACTGACCTAGAAAACACTCACACCAGTACTTGGCCACACCAAGTTTTACCTCAATAGGAAAAATCTTTCTACTATGGAAGTGAAATTAACAAAGAATTAAATATGAATATGAAATCAAATGAAAACATTGATTACTGCCTGACAATTTTACTTTAGTTTTTACTTACTGGTTATTTGGAGTCAAAATCCAAAGTAAAATTGTCTTACTTTTTTATTTATAATACTGCCACATTTGTCTTGTAACTGTTTGTTTTTTTTTACCAACATTAAAAATTAATAATTTGATTAAATTTATAATTAACAATAACCATGAATAATCCAAATCTTGGAGAAGACAATAAAATTACCCTAATTTCCAGAGACAGTTTGGTCATACTTTCTCCCAACCTTTCTCTTTTCCTTAACAATGACACAATCTTTCTGGGAAAATAATCATTGTAATTGTCTAAGCTGTTGTAGTTACTATATCTGTAGCACCATCTCACAGGAGTTTAATGAGAGACTATACGAAAAGCATAACTAAGAATTATGCTTAACAAGTAAAGTCAACTCTCTTATTCCTCTTAAAATCTAATTGAATTTAAGTTCATTCAAAATTACTATAGATACTAGCAACATACAATTTTCAAAAACATAACTGTTAAAATACCTCAAACCATTTTAAAACATTACATTAAAATATAAAATGTTTTGAGGTAGGCAAACTAAGGTAAGGTATCAAAATTTGCATCTGAGTAGACATAAATTAATTGGTATTAATTCTGCATCAATCATTTTTATGAATGATTTAAATTTAAAAAAACTGTAAACTAACATATTATTTTTGTTTCTTTCCAGCAGATCTATAATTCAACATTTTAATAACAATTGCTGATAAGAAGACTTCATCAATATTTATTTCAAATAAATTCTCTCTAATAAATGAATATACAATAGTTCTGTATGTTTTTGATTGTTGCTCAGAAAGCCGTATTTTAGATCAGGCTTTCGAGCAATAATCATAATCAAAACAGAATTTAGAGCAACATTATTTTATATATATGAAGATATTCAAGAAATATACTACAGCAAGAATCATATGAAAACTTCATAATGCAACAATTAACTGAAAATAACTCACTGAGAAAATGCATCTCAAAAATTCACCAATATTCACAATGAGCTTAGATATAAATATTTATAACATAGGTGGTACAGTTTGTTTCCATTTAAAAAAAAGGATATTTCTAATGTAATTCTGAATACTTCAAATGTTTCACAGAAGTGCAGTCATGTAATCATAATATACTACATAAACAATTGGTTAAAATAGAGAACAATATAATCTCTGAGATAGTTTGACTCTTTCATCAGAATTAATTACATAGATTTTCTATTTAAAGACAAAACTGTTACTTCTTACAAGATTATACATAAGTTCTAATAATCTAAAAAATAAAATAAACATCTAATTATTTTAATTAATCATTGCTTTTCAAATTACAGAACAGTTATGCCACATGTGATCATTACATTTGTGTAGGAATGGTACTAATCTCCCTGTTTTAGATGATGATTACATCACTTGATTTGGCTGGTTAGCCTAGCCAAGATTTAATGATTTCTCGATACTCTCTCTGACCATCATTCTTTTATTGGGTTCTAATTAAAGAACCTTGGCCTGGTAATCCATGGATGTAACAAGTTAAAGGTATACTTATTGCATACACAAAGAACATAGATGTTTACAATCCCCAAATTAAGAAAAGTACTCAAGATATTTAGACTTCTGGAATATCATAAAAATTAATGAATCAAACTGCATTTATTACGACTTTTAAGATAGCAAGTTATTCATGTTGTATCAACTTAAAGTGCAAAATATTGTTTGTAGTAACATCCATATTGATAATATTTTTATATTTAATTTATCATAATATTAATTTATATGTTTGTATTTAAACAAATAATGTAGCCTTAAAAGTATCTATTATTTATCTAATAATTGTTTTTTATATATACAATTTATTTTATATTAACATGCTGTACAAGTGAATAATGTATTTTTATGTTCCGATTCATGTAAAGATTCATTTATTTATTTATTTATTTAAAAAAGTACTTCCATTCTAGATATAATTATAATAATTCGAATCCCCTTCAGTCATGGCATTTTTCACACATGCTACAATTCATTCATCTCATCCTCTGAAGATATACCTTAACAGTGGTTCTGGAGATTAAGCAAAAAAAAAAAGAAGTAAATGCACTGAATTAAATTAAAAGTTAGTAAAGGTAGTTTGTTTATGCAAAGGTATATTATAATTAAATCATGAAAGTTGTAACAATAACTAATAAAATATATTATAACAATATAATGTAAAGCAAATCAAAATTAATGTTATTTTAGGTAAAGCTAGCTTTTTTCTTAAAGATACTGTAATGAAAGATTTTTTTATAGATTGTCTTGTAATGAAATTTTATAATTGTGGTATGGATACAATGATGTATACATAAACATTATGTATTAGATTAATTTACACTAATCTAATACAAAATAAATTTACACTTTAAGAAAAAATATAACTGAATAATAATTTAATGACTTGAACATCACATATCAATAAAATAATTATAGAGGAAAAATTACTTTCTTTCAAATTGCATTGATCCAAATTCCATTTAAAGAACCTTTCAAAGTTAATTAACTTTTCAGTGGAGTTATTGATAGTAATCATTCTTTTTAAAAGCAACTGCCATGTAATTCAAGTGTTTTGTTTACAATTCTAAATAATTTAGAACTTATCTTATTTTACCATGTTGGGCAATGAAAATAAAACAAATGAAATTATTTGTAAATAATATTAATTAATCAAAAGAGCTAATGTTCACCTACTTCCTCAATATTTAAATTAAGAGTCTTATTACCTTGAAGAGTTAGGTTTATGCCAAAGGAATTATTAGATACACTGTATGAGTTATTCATAATAACATAACAAAGGAATTCCTTGATTTTTGCTATTCATGACAGTAATAAACTCATAACAATATTAATGCTATAAAGTTGCTGCTTAAGATGACATGAATTATTTATGGAAAGAAAATAAGAAAAGTTAGATTTAATAATTTACGTATTAGAAAATTTCCAAAAATAGGCTCAGCAATTTCATTCTTTCAGGATGAATTTCAAACCATAAAAACCTACCCAAAAGATGTGATATAAAAGTTCCTAGAAGAATGTCATAGTCAATGTTATGGTTTTGTCCCATTTGAGATAATATGACATCCTCATTGGATACTGGTAATACAATTCACTTTACATGGGTGTGAGAACAAGTACCATGTATTTTTCTGATTAATGGGAATGAAATGGCAGATTGAATGGCTAGAGAAGATATTGAAGTTTCTCTAATTGATAAAACCTATTGTGTGTATCCTTCAAACTTTTATGAAATCCAGTAATAGGATAAAATACCCTGAAAACATCACTCCAGTAGATTTTTACAGAATTATAACTTCTACTTCCTCTTCAATGATGTTAAAGATGCTCTTTTTGAAATGGTTTATAATTGATTTAAGTATCAGGTCAAAATTTTATATATATATATATATATATATATAAATTTAAATATACAGAGTGGCACATGAAATGATCCAACATTTGGTTTTCTTAAAAAATAGTTATTTGAATCACTATATAATAAAGTAAAATACAACGCGTTTACTATATACCTAGAGATTCTGTTCTACTTACTGCTAGACATGATAGTGTTCAATATTACCACTAACACGACTAGCAACTTCAACATAAACTCTTATGTTGTTAATAACTATGACACATATCCTCGGTAACCTTGTTTTTTTTTTTTTTCCTCCGGAATCACCATTAGGTTATATCTTCAGAGGATGAGATGAACGAATTGTAGCGTGGGTGAAAAATGCCATGCCTGACCGGGATTCGAACCTGGGACCTCCGGATGAAAGGCCGAGATGATACCACTCAGCTACGGAGGCCAGCATTTACCTTGTTACACGCCTCAATGATCAGCAGTCGAGTTCCATCATTGTACAAGTATGTTTAGAGAAAATCTTTTCCTTTAGAAATCCCCAAAGAAAATCATCACATGAATTCAAATCAGAACTGTTTGGGGACCAGTTCTGTACGCAAACAAGACGATTAAGAAATCGGTTTAAAATGACATTTGTGTTAAAAGTTTCATGCAGAAAGTCTAAAATAACATTAGTTGTGTGTGGTCTGGCTCCATCCTGCATGAATTACTAATTTTCTAAATGAAACCTTTTGCAAGAAGTTGAGGAACAAAATTATTATGCAGCATGTTTAGTTAACGTTCACTATTCACTGTCTGTTCAAAAAAGAATGGCACTATTACCCCATGACTTGAGGTAACGGCCCATATCATAACTCTTGAAGCATGATGCACCTTTTTATGAAGCATGTTTGGATTTTCAGAAACCCAAAAATGTACATTTTGTCATAAACAACCTCACGTTGGTGAAAATGTGAAAACCAAACTTTGTTCAACAATACGTCTTGGTTCATAACCAATTCTTTGATGTTTACTGTCAACCATTAATCTAGGCAACACTATTATTGTGTACAGATACAAATGCAAGTTAGTTTTTAAAATTCCTAGAAATCCCAAGTTGTGCTGCTGCTTTTCTTGTTGATTCGTCCAGATTCCTCTGCAATGCTTCTCTGACAGCTTTGACATTCCGTAGAGAACAAACATTGGCAGGGTGTTTGTACTTACTCTCAAATACTGAACTGTCACTATTAAATTTTTCACAAATTCTACATATTGTTTTAAATGAGGATGACCACCGAGTTTGTAAATATACATGAAACAGTCTTTGTGTGTAAGCACCACAATTTTCATTTCACTAAAAAATAACAGTCTACATGCTGTTCAACTTTCCTTTGTCAGCCGTCTTGGAAAAATAGATATACAGCACACTAAGAAAGGAGAAGAAATTAATATTCATGCGCTGCTGTCACTTCTGCCAACATAAAACACATTAATAATTATTAACCTAAATGATTATTGCCAAAACAAATGTTTGATCATTTTGTGCACCATCCTATTTATATTTATTATAAACCACCAAAACACAGTAATCCAATAAGTTAAACTTATCACATTAATTTACACTAATCGATTTTCGCAGGATCCCGCATCTTCAATTGGTATTCAATTCTACAATTACAATAAAATCATTTTTTTTTATACAATTTTTGATATTTAGAATAATTTTTTAAACATTTAGAATTAAGAAATTGTTTATTTCTAAATTTTTACTGTTTTATTGTGGTATATATATATATATTTTTTTTTTTAACCTCCAGAACCACCATTTAGATATATCTTTAGAGGATGAGATGAATGAATTGTAGCGTGTGTGAAAAATGCCATGCCTGACCAGGATTCGAACCCAGGACCTCCAGATGGAAAGTCTAAACGCTAATACTCACAGTTATGGTGGTATAAGTTTCATTTAATATTGAAGTTTATAAATTATTTGAATTCAAAAACACACACATATACGCGCATGCACACTTTTTTAAATTTATATCATGTTTGTTTAATTTATTAAATTGAATTGTTTTGATCATATATAATGTTTTTGTTAACTTCATATATTTCAGATGTTTTGTTTGTGAATTTTTGACGCTATGAAAAAAATTTGTTTGTGTGAGGTCAAAATTTTTTTTGTCTGATCAGTTTATATGACAAGATAAGTAAAGGTTAACACAATTGTGTTATGTGTTTATATCTGCAGGTGGTGTGCATTCAGTTTTCCCAGTATCTAATTTAAGATGGTCATTACAATTTAATTTGTATATTCCTGCATTAATCGCAGTGTGCTTTATTATCATATTGTATGAGTATTTTCCTATTTATTTTATTTGTAGTTTTGAAAAGAACATAATAACCATCTTTCCCATTCATATTGCTAATTTTTATATGAACGTTTACCTGGATTATTAGTATTCTTTTCTTAACAAATGTTTAAGCTCATTATTCAGTAATATATGTAACATATAACCTACGGTCATGGTCATTAGTGTGTACCAGATATTTTATTGCATTCAGATCTACAAAGTAGTTGTCATCTAACATGGCCATGTGTAATATTTGTCATATTACACAATGTTTGTGTAATATGTTGTCATATTTTATTGTACAGGGTAATAGAAATGTATTGTTGGCAAATATGTCAGTTGTAATGGGTTTTCATTACATCTATTTACACTTTACACTACTACTTTTAACGAGGGTAAATCAAGTATAAAGGGGATTTTAAATTTATTTATTGAAAAATAAAAGGCAAATGTAATTTATTTTTCTACATAATTCACTGCTTTAGAAAACATTTTTCCCAGGAAAAATGAAGGTTTTTTATCGCAGTATCATAGAATGAAGCTGGTTGCATCAGGAGCCAATTGCATATGAATCCCTCCATGCCCTCGTTATTTTCAAATCGTTGCCCTCCTAGAGCTTTTTAAGTGCACAAGATGCTTTCTTCTCTTTGGTACAAATTTTGGGAGAGAATTTGTCTTTTGTCAGGTTGTCTATAAGCACTGTGATTATTGCACTTTACATACATATAATAGTAACATTATAAAATATTCTGTAATTAGGATAAAAATTCATAGTGAAACAAAAATAGTCAATGTAAATAGTGCAATATAAGCTAGTCAAATTGAAGAGAACAAGAAATTGTAATATATTACAATGTTACTATTAATAAAGAAAATTTGAGAAGCTTCAAATACTCTTAATTTTGATAAGCTTATGTTGGGCTATTTATTTTGACTATTTTTTTATATATATATATATATATGTAAAATAATAATTATAATGAAATACAAATGCAAAATACAGATACTTTAAAGCAAAAGTACTCTACAAGGTAATGGTTAACTGTTAAATAAATGGTGAATCATAAATTAATAATTAAGGTTGGTGAGGTAGACAATATAATTCTCTAGTGTAAATGCTACACAATTATCTAGGTATGTAGAATTAATTTTTAAAAAGATAATTAAATTATTTTACAATAAATTAGTATCATTATCATGAAAGAAGGTGGTTTAGTAATATAAGTAGCCACAGTGTTGAGGAATGCCCAATCAGTATAGATTAATCATACTTATCAGTTAATTGTAAAACTAAAGCAGAATATTGAAATTCACAGAAAAACAATTAATATTTTCATAAACTTACTACTCCAATACCATAAAAACACTACAATAAAAACTTTTTTTTCCATTATGAAATGCCAAGAATAGAATAATACAACATAGTTACAAAAAAAAATTTGATATTGGAGGGACAGGTAAATGGGAAAAATTGTACAGGCAGGTAACGGTTGGAATATATAAAACAAATTGTTAGGGATGTAGGATGTAGGAGATATACCGAAATGAAACGACTGGCACTAGATACGGAATCTTGGAGAGCTGCATCAAACCAGTCAAATGACTGAAGACAATATATATATAATTTTTTTTTTTTTTAGATACTAAAATACGGAACTTTATCAGGGATGTAATTATTTTCACCGAGGGAAATGGATAAATCTTAAACTTTTGCAAGTACTAGTAAAGTTAAGAAATAATTACACAAGCAGTTACAAAAATTTACAACTACGTCAACATTTTTCCGTCATATTTAAGATATATGTAAACACAAACAGAATTACGTAACCAGTTTTTTAGTATTTCTATTTTAAAGGAAGTCACTTATCGTTCGGGTCTCAAAACTGCTAGTCGAACAATTACACCATAAAACTTATAAATAGGAAATACTACGTTCTTTGATTATAATTCTACAGAGGGCATATTTACATATAATTAGATATAAAATAAAAATTAATTTTCATCCTCGCTTACTTTGGTTTAGGAACCAAGTCATTCAACATTACTCCAAGTGTTTTTTTTTTCATTTTATATGTAATCTGTAATATGAACACGTTAACAGTAAAATTTAAAAATGTTATAGACTAATGTTAAAGTAACTGTCACCTGAAAGTAAACAGATTGATTAATCATATCATAAATATCTGCAAATCATTCGTTCAGAAACTGAAACTCACATAACACATAACACAATAGTAATATAAACAACGAATTCAAACATCGAATATAAACAAATATATAGCAGCAATTCTACACAAACAACACTAGAAATCAGTAAGTAACAGATGTTTCGACTAATTACGCCGTAGCCCGCAGAACATACCTCTTCCAGTAAACACTGACATGTACGTAGACAACTGGCTTTTAAATACTGACTCCGAATGAATAATTTTATTACTTAAATTAAAATTTTTAATTACCTGCTGTTCGATATACAACATACTAAACAAAATATTTCTTAATATATTTAAAAATAAATATAAAGGATAATTAATCATCGTATAAAGATTAAAGTGTAAGTAAAAAAATCATTTATGGTGAATCCCAGTTTCTTCTATTCTCCCTCGTTTATTAATCACTCAAGAGAATAAAATTTGATACAAGATAAGAACGCTGTAGCACGCGATGTGAATGCAGATGCATAGCTTTTAAAAGTAATAATCAGAATAAATCTTGCATAATTATAGCTAATCATTAGGGCCTTCCACAACGAAGCCTCTATTAACTGAAATGACCGACACCGATAGTCAAGTAGCGTCTCGGCCTTTCATCGGGTGGTTGCGGGTTCGAATCCCGCTCAGACATGGCATCTTTTCACTATGTTACAAATCATTCATTAAATCCATAATTAGCCTCAGATACAAAAGTCTGAAGTACAGTTAAAAAAAAAATTAACAGAGATACCTTTTACGCCATGTATGAATTTTAATTATAACTTATTTCTTAACTCTATTTCTTTCGTTACACGTAATTATTATTGGGTGATAACTAGTATTGCGTTATTTACAGTGCTCGTATTAAAGCAGAGCAATAAATAATATTTAGTTTCTGTTACCTACTATACGCGTAAAGATCGGGCTATATTTTGCGAGTGTGTATCTGCTGTACTGTAATACAGTGTAATAACTGTAGTGTGTTGTGTTGTTTACTTGTATGTATTGTATTGTGATTATTGTTATAATTGCTAATTGTAACAAAGATATCAGTTATACAAAACGTATTAAAATTGGATACCATATAAGAACGCTGTAGCAAGCGTATTATATATGTACTATATGTGTTTATGTCAGCATTTTTGAGAATCGATTTAACCGCAGTTTCGTTCCGCATGTGAAAAATTATCTACAAATAAAGAAATTACCGAAAAAATCAGTTCTGTTATCGAACAATGCGTCCTGCCATCCACCTGAAAATGTTCTAATTTTGGAGAATATTACGACAATATTTTTTTCCACCAAATGAGATACCCATTTGTCAACCTACGGATCAAGGTGTCGTAGCAGCAATAAAAAAAAAAAAAATTATAAACGACAGGTGTTATCTCATATTCTAGCATCAGAGTTTCAAGTTACGTCCGCAATAAAGGTATCGACCGTAAAACATGCAATTTACATGTCGATAGAATCATGGAATTTAATCGATCAAGCAACAATCAATAAATCGTTTACAAAAATACGGCCAGAAATTCGACAGATTAATGATCAGATAATGTTGTGTACTATGCCATCAAATGAGTTCATGCTTTATTTGAAAATATACCGGGATGTGAAAACGTAAATGAAAATTAAGTCCAACACTGGTTAGAATCAGGAAAACTAAAAGGAAAAAACTAACAACAAAGTTGCATTATTTTCCTTAGCCTGATTATTTATTCTTATATACTGGAAAAATAATGATATATGAAATAAACCAAAAAACTGTCTTAAAAAATTTTAAAAATTGCTATTTTTTAACACTGATCAGCTATCCACCAACAATATTGCCCCCAAAGTATTTTTTGGAGTGCTTGTACTACTACTACTACTACTACTACTATGCCTAGGAAGATAAAAAAAGATTGATTAATAAATAAAAAGATAGCTTTATCAGTTTCTGGAGAAGGAGGAATTTTGGGCAAAATTAAAAAAAAATGGTAAGAAAAATGATAAGCATGCATGTAATGAGCAACATAAAGAGGGACATGTTACCAAACTTTTGAGAAAATTGACCCCAAGAAATTGGGGTTGATACATCCAGGGAGTGCCCGAATTTATTAAACCCAAAATTTTACCAACAAACCGCTTCATATACATGAGTCTCTGTGCAAAATTTCATCAAAATCAATTCATTCAATGAAAAGATATTGAGTTACAAACACGCCAACACAGTACATACATATGAACATTATTACACACATTTTTTTTGTTTGTTTTTTGGGTCACTGGGTTATGAAACATCAAGAAATGCAAAAAAAAACATGCCCCATTTTTTACTGATTATTATATTTTCCTTCTTGAAGCATAGTTCTAGAGATATCATCCCAGGGAAGTAAAATATACCAATTTCTGAAATGTACTAAAAAAAAAAAAAAAAAAAGTCGTACTTCAAAAAGTACCTTTAGTAATAATTTTAAACACAGAACCCTTTTTCTAAAATATAATTGCAAAGTGATATAACAATTTCAGGATTTCACAGTAATAAAATTATATAAAGAGGGTGAAAGATGCGCATAGTTTGTTGTTGCTGAGGAAATATTTCCACATTTTTCAAAACTGTTGTGCTTTTTTTTTTTGTTTCACCTCCAGAACCACCGTTAGGTTATATCTTGAGAGGATGAGATGAACAAATTGTAGTGTGTGTGAAAAATGCCATGCCTGACCGGGATTCGAACCCGGGACCTCTGGATGAAAAGCCGAGACGCTACCACTTGGCTAAAACTGTTGTGCTGCTTCATAATCAGTGTACCACAACAATATGAAAAATATATTTTATCATTGTAGTATTTGTTAGTTTTTTAATATTATTTTAGTAAATTTCATAAGCATATTGTGTTTGTGGCTATCATGATGTGTAAAACTTAAAATACAGTATTAATTTCTTTGTCTGAATCTAGTTTTTGTGAGATAATTTATAATACAAACATTTCTACTACTTTAATGTGATTGAATATGTGTTTGGTCGACCCTTTGTAATTCTTAACATAGCCACTACACTTTGTAAGATATTTGTAGTAGTGTTTAACACTGTTTTATTATGATCTTGATCATAACCATATGATCTCAAATCAAGTGACCACAAAAATAAATTTTTTTTATTAAAAAAACAATTAAAATTTATAATTTTTTATTCTTATTTAAACTTATTTATTTATAATTATTGACTATGGTCAGGCAAATAGTACGACAGTAGTAGAAACATTTACTGAATTTTTCAATTAATTCTCGAGACAGTACATTGCAGCAAAATACTGATCCCATAATACTGTATTTGATGAATTTAATCATCTGATAAACTTTCTGACCATAAAAACTAACTGGTGAACACTAGTTTCTCTAGTGCAAGTGTAAACCACAGCGACTGTGATTGATGTAACAACAACCATGACAGAACTGACCTAGTATGGACTAACCTTCACATCACTAACCATATGAACATTATTGCTTAGTGACATGTGAGGGCATGTGTTGCCTTCATACATCCAGATATAAGTGCATTCCAGATAACTTTTGATTTAACATCATATATAAACTATAATTAAATATATTTCAATTAATCTTAACCCTAAATTAATTTAACCAGTCACAAAAAAATATATACAATCAAAAAATAATATGCCATACCTCAACCATTCAAAATAATGCACTATTTATACCAATCAAAAGAATGAATAAATGTGACCGATCAAGTATAGTTTGGTCTAATAACAAGACCGCCTACATTTTTCACTGATAGAATGAAAAAACTGGTTCACCATTAGGAGAAACAATAACTATAAAGAAAAATATCTACAAGTTTTACTTCATAATGATTAAGTGAGTTAATCTGTGGTCTTTTTTGTGTATGCATGAAATATCAATGTACTTATCAATATTTGTATGTGTAAGTTAGGTTTGCATCTGTATGTTGACTACAAATTTTTATAATCATATTTGTTTTAAAATTGTACTTTTACACATAACAATTTTTTTGAAAATTTCAATAAAATTTATTAAAATAATTTTAATTGTTAGTACAGTAATTAAATTATTTAATAAATTAATTATCATTAATTCAATAAAATAAAAAATAACAGTTTGCCAGTGATTAATAAAAATTTATTTTACATGACAAATAAAAATTGTATTTATTGTACTCGCATGCATTAAGTCTGGTAGTCTGAGATTTACAAGAGAATGAAATATAACCTGTTCAGGTTATGATTATGTACATACAGTAAAAGTGAGAACATTTTTTGTAAGATTTCCCCCTACTAGTCCAATGTAAGCAGAACTTGTCTAGTCCTTTATCTAATTAAACATTTGCATTTTAGTTTAGCTGGTCCTTTCCTTTCTTTTTTATAAGAATTATTATTAATTTAGTCAAGTTATACATGTATATTGTTCACATCTTTTTCATTTGTATTTATATCTACATTCTGTACACCATATATTTTAATATGAATATGTTTTTGCAAAAATTTGTAATACAAGATTAGCAACAAATATGCTTCCTGATAACAGCATTTATTAAAATATTTTAATATTTGAAAAATGGAAAGAACCTGAAGAGTGATTCCAAAACAGATTTATCCTGAAAAAGGTAAGCATACTTGCTGTTGACTGGTTATCTGAAATTCAAAATATTAAATTAATTAATAAATTATATTAGTGGGTCCATCTACTAGGTTTCTGGCCACATTGTTAACAGAGTTTTCTTCACATTTTTCTTTAATTTTTATAAGTTTTTATATCATTGAATACTTTATTTTCATTATTTTATTTGTATGAAAACCATTATTTAATGCTCTATTGTACATATTAATAAATCTTATATATATAAAGCTGCATGGGTCACTCACTCACTCACTCATTCACTGACTGACTGACTGACTGACTGACTGACTGACTGATTGACATTAATTCTAACCCATAAGGAGGCCTCGGAGCGAATAATGTCTAGAGACCTTTTTTATAGGTGGCGTGCCCAAACCGACCAGAAAAATCCGAAATCTTGACATTTC
>JAAAKQ030121511.1:0-32007 GCA_010016005.3 Zanna intricata | reverse complement strand
ATTCACATTCATACACATCATCCTCATTCATCCTCTGAAGTAATACCTTACGGTAGTTCCGGAGGCTAATCAGATAAGGAAAGAAGGGTAGAAAATAGTATTTTAAGATAATGTTATTTTTGGGTAATTTGCTCTAATTACATTGCTCCCACCAGCTGCTTGGACTGGTGTTTGGTTTCTGGCATGTAACAGTGAATCCACGAATCTACTGAGAACCAAACAAACTCAGCAGAATCACATTTGAAAAAATCTAATCATCCTTGAGAAGTGTTCAGTCAAATGCATTTGTTTTTACACGTCAATAATCTAATCCCCCACTGCAGGAAGCTTTTTCATATTCAAAACATCATGTAAACTGTATATAGTCTCTCAAAATGTTTACAGTGTCAGCAAGCTTATGCATCTTAGGTTCATTATCTTAAATGGATGTTAAATTTGGTAGTCTAATTTGTTGACATCAAAAACAAAAAGGTGTTATCCTTTAAAGTAGATCTAATTCTTTTTATATGTCCTTTGGCATTAAATATTTTAAATAAAGTACTTTACAACAGCTTGAATTTCAGTTTCATCCATTTTCCAGGAAATATCAAAACATTTTTGTTTTACCTGTTTGCTTGTTTGTGACCTACAAATAAATAGTCTACTGTTCACATTTGTGCCATCTCTCTGTCAGACTGAGATTTTTTTTGAATGACCATGATATAAAGTAATATAAATTATTTAATTAAAAAAAGGTAAGTTATTAATTATTAGTTCTATTTTCTGATCAATAATTGTTATAAAATTATTACCTCATAAAATATTGCTAGTACCAACAGTCCATCTTTATAATCCATGGCGTGTTTAATGCTTTCATATTCAGTCTTGAAAAATACCATATGTAATTCCATCGAGTAACTAGAAAAAGAATTCATAATTCAGTAATGAATATTTATTTTATATTTAAATTCATAAAAAAATTTATTCTATGTACTTACAAGACTTTACTTTTGATAAATATTCATTATGTTCAGTATGATGGGTTACCAAAAACTTTAATCATGTGTAATAAAAGGCTAGTTTTTTAACATTAGAAATGAAACCATGAACACAAATTACAAATTAAAAAAATCCCTTTTAGCAAACCAGAAGGCAGAGGTAGATTTTACTGATGCTAAGTAGAGGATAAAAAAGATTTCCACCTTAAAGTTAAGAAAAACTTCAAATTTACTCAATACAATAATAATTGCATGTGAAAAAAGTTTCACATGTTTAGCATATGACAAGCCCCATCTTATAATTCCAGCAACATTTTGGTCATTTCTTGCCATAAGGGTTGGTGTGTTGAAAATTGTTTCATACAAAAGTTTTAGGTAATGTTTAGAGGACTAATGAACACTTTAAACCGATCTGATACTGTGCCTATTAAGGGAGGTATGATTTTTTTTTTTGTCTTTGAAACCCCATTTTTTTCATCCCCTGGGACAATGATCAGTGATATCAAAAAACTTTACTTAGATAAGTTTTAGGTTCTTATCAAAAGAATAGTAGGAAATTTAAACAAATTTGATATTTTACTTAATAAAAAAGTTATAGTGATATTTTGTTTTTCGAAAAAGCCCCCCATTACCATCCCCATGGTCTGATTTTTCCCATTAACAAACTTGACTGAGATTTTGGGTTATTATATTTTATGTATCAATTTGAAAGTGACTGGCGCAAAATTACAGCAGTTATTGTGTCCATAAGAAAGTGAAATATATAAATATATATATAAATGTGTAAACTTTTGAACTGATGGTGGGTTTGAGATCTGGGGAATGAGAAATGCTAAGATAAGTCAAAATTTTCCAGAAGTCGAATCGTGGTACCCATTGCAATATGTAGCTTTCTTTTGAGATCTACCTAAAACAACTGTCTTAGCAGTTAATTAATTCATTTTTTTTAATTTACTGAACTATCTGTTCTCAATAAATTTGTCTCTCGTGTACTCTGAAAGGTGATCTTAAGACAGTTCAAGTAAACATATTTTTTGCTGGCTTCCGTGGCGGAGTGGTAGCGTCTTGACCTTTCATCCGGAGGTCCCGGGTTCGAATCCTGGTCAGGCATGGCATTTTTCACACACGCAACAATTCATTCATCTCATCCTGTGAAGATATACTTAACTATGGTTCCAGAGGTTAAATAAAAAAAAAAAAGTAAACATATTTTACTCTCATTAAAGTTATCAAATCCAAGGGAAATTATAGAAATCCAGTGCTCAAATCATAGAAATATTTCTATGACTAACAAAAAAAGGGAAAATTTAAAATTTTTTCAGAGATAGCTAATGTTTGTTTCATAACTGCTTGCGACAGGAAATATCAATGATATGTGTAGCAGTTAAGTTAACCTTTTGTGAACAGAATTACAAGCTGACTTCCGTGGCTCAAGTGGTAGCATCTTGGGCTTTCATCTGAAGGTCCTGGGTTCGAATCCTGATCAGGCATGAAATTTTTACACATGCTATACATTATTCATCTTCATCCTCTGATGTAATACCTAACAGTGGTTCCAAAGGTAAAAAAAAAGAAAACACAGAATTATAAGTGGTAACATTAATTAACAGTCTAGTAAAGAAGGTTGGATAAAATTCATTTAGTATCAAAGTAAATTTTCTAATTTCAATTTGTAGTTAGTAATGCATAAAAAATTGATAATGCATCTATTTTTAGATTACAAGATTACTTGTGTCCAGTAATTTCTTTTATTCATTAATAATATAAATTGAAACCAGAGGAAATCACAAAATTATAATTTCTTGTGTGCTAATTTAGATTCAATAATTTCAAGATTCATTTCTTTAGAATTATGTTTTCAGTTTTCAGAAAAACCAAGTGTTATTGCGAATAAAAATTTCTCTGATATATTTGTCTATGAAACAATTTTGGTTTGTTAGCAATAACTTACCAATAGTCTATTCGTTTCGTAATGAAGGGTTATTTAT
The DNA here is from genome assembly GCA_010016005.3 of Zanna intricata. Classification (NCBI taxonomy): domain Eukaryota; kingdom Metazoa; phylum Arthropoda; class Insecta; order Hemiptera; family Fulgoridae; genus Zanna; species Zanna intricata. The sequence goes on along the minus strand of JAAAKQ030121511.1, from coordinate 29,042 downwards.
GAAAATTGATTCTATGGCTTTAAGAATGAGAGCAATATAAATAAAATATTTTTCATGCACATATATGGAATAAAAAACACCTATACATAGTTAGCCTATATAGATTTATTATGCGAACTTAGCTGTACCGTTGATGAGTGTATGATTAATTCAGCGAGAACTGTCAGCAAGATATATTCATGGCATTCATAAGAATATGCACAAATCAGCACTCTGTAATAGAGTAGCATAGACAGCAACTTATATCAAGTATTTTTTCATCAATCCAACAGTCACTTCATTAATCACTCACGTTTCTTTCTTTCATCTAATGGTGCTTCTCTTTATTCTGTGTTAGCTGTACAAAAGATGTGATACACAAATATTATATCACTGTTGTAAGTATCTAACCAATGATACTTCCTCTCTCTTTAACTTTCTCTTCAATTATCACTGCATGAGATCATACTTACTACCTATAAATATATGATTAAAACATGAAAATATGCAACCATTCCTTTTTCACATTAATCAGTAACTCTTGTGTTTTAGTCATTCTTTGAAGAACTTCCGTTATTCATTCATTACTCTATCAAAAGATTTCAAAAATATGTATATAGAGCCACATCTCAAAACCATCAAATCTTGACATACAAGAGCCTCTGGCTTTTAATGTTCATTCTTCAGTTCTGATACTTGTAAGATGCAACATTTAGCAGCTTGCTCCCTGGGATATTATGCAGCAAATTTTAATAAAATTAATTAAGAAAAACTATTTTTATAAATATTTTTGACAGTATTAAAATTTATGAAAGACAGTTGATATATCTATTAACATGAAAATATATTTTAAAACTAGAAATGCAAACTAAACTCACATTTCCTGACACTATGACATTAATGTCTATGAAATTGTGCTATTTATTACACAATTATTTTAATTTCCAATTTGATTTTTTATTATAACATGTTAAGTGAATATAATTAAAACATGACAACTGTAATAGAGTAAGTAACTTCTTCAAAATATTTATTTGTGGGCCCATTTAAGTCAAGAATTTTCTCCGTTACGTTTTTCCAAAATTTTCCAGTGCTAATCCATTAATCTGTTTAATATCTTCATCATCATTGCTATTCCATTTAATTAGCATAATAGTGCACTGACCAATTTTTCTTTTCTTCTTTTTTTTTGACATAAGTGATGTAGACCATTAGGTTGTAAGGTTATTTAAACTTTGGTTACTTAGTTTTTGTAGATTGTAGGTAAAATCTGTAGATAACTTATAGAGATCATTTTGCATGGATAGTTCTCATAATGAGGCAGACACAGTTTACTCATTTGAAGAATGAAATAGATAAAGAAAATCAATGAATTCATTAATGATACATAGTATAATCAGATGAAGCAATGTAGGATAACGTTACTTTCTGGATAATTAGGGTTGTATAATAACATGCACACCCTAATATGTAACATAGTTGACATTATCCAGAAGATGAAGTCTAATTCTATTAACAGCAACTATAAATGTGCATGATATAGATAAAAGAATAGAAAAAAAAAATGTGGGATGATATGGCAAACCATATTCCTTTTTAAATAAATTGGACACAAATAATTCTTAAAAATAGTATTTTATTAAATTATATTTTACCTGTGATTATTTATTTTATCTTCACTGCCAACTGAATCATTTTGTCCCCAATGGAAATGTAGCTGTGCAAAAGTATAACTACCATTTAGTGGCCCACCTTTGACGACTACCTCTTGGGTTTGATTCAGTTCTAATAGCACTGAAACAAAAATATAATATAAATGATTAAAATATTTACTACTAATATGGTTAGTTATAAATGAGATTGGATATAAATATTTCTTTATAGAACTGTTTAAATAATAACCATTGGTCTGGGACCTTGTGATTTTCTACACTATTCAGTCTTTTCTAGTTTCAGTTCTACAGATTATTTATGTTTAATGGATGTGTTCAGTTATAACAACAAATATATAATTCATCAAAGATACTCGTATTTTCAGTTTTAGATAAACTTCAATTATTAGTTCTTAAATTTTATAACAATAGGTAACCTAAGCTCCTAATTGCGATGATTTTTTCAATAATATGAATGATGAAAAATTCCATATCATTACAGGGAGTTAAACTTAAGACAATTTGATTCAGGAGTCAGCATGTTGACCACTATATCAATTAGGCTTTACATAATATTATGTGAATATTAAAAAATACTTCCATTTTGAGTCATTATAACCTAAAAGGAATGTTTCTTCTAAATGCATCATCATCTTAAATAGCCAAATATTTAATCAGTTATATGTATTCAAAGGATATGATAATGTGAGTGGGTATTGAATGCAGCCTTAATACTGTGTCTCAATATATGAAATAATGTATTTTTTTACACTGTATTTATTAATTTTTATAGAATGATATGAAAAATAAAATCAGATATATGGTACTGAACCTGATCAATGAAAATAATTATATTTTCTAAGTTATTTTACATAATTATTACTATTTCAAATATGCATGTGCAGATACACATAAACACTCAACTGCCCACATGTGCATGCATGCATATTTACATAATAATTGTAGTATTGTGTGTTAGCTTGTATTGTCTATAAATAAATATGAATAAATATACAAATTGACTCAGAATATCATGGTAATAATACTTCAAGAGTTAATCTGAGACATTAATTTTAGCAAAATAGTTCAATAAACATATCTCCATGAACATTTGATTCATGTTTGGCTCCAGGTCTCCATGATGAGGAGAAACATTAACTCGACACTCAAATATTATATTTGATATAACATGACAAGTTTGTAATTTATTATTCTTCCAGATTTGATGTATTTGTATACATTTTATGGTTGAGTGTAATAAGTTCATGGATTTAGTAGTTACTTGATAAAAATGTATGTTATAATTTTATATTTTATAATGATGAGATTTATAAAATGTTTAAAAAGTAAATATATATATAATAGGTGGATATACATCAACAAATAAATTTTAAATGCAGCTTTTATTTACAACATTTTAGGTATGTCTTCATAAATCAAGAAAACTTATACAGATAATATTAGCATTTGTGAAACTGAGAAACAACAGCATCAATCGATTGAAGATTGCTACAAAAGTGACTGAAAGAATTAAGTTTTTAAAATTTATGTATCATAAATTTGGTATAGTCTGTCATTAAAAATGTACATAATGTATGTAGTTTTACTATATTCTTATCTTACATGTTGTGAATGAATTAAGTAGAATTTTATTAAAATTTATTGAAATAAATCATTAATTAAGCATTGTATTTTACTATATCTGTGCAGGTAAAAGCACAAAGAAAAAACATATCAATATTTATATATTTCATTTATTAATTTGCAATGTCATCTGAATGTCAATAACAAATCACTAATTTAAATTATTAGTTCTGTCATTGGCATTATTTTATTTAATTATAATAAATTACCATATTAATTAATTATCTTAGAAACTGTGTATCTAAAATTAATCAGTCCTCTTTTTATAGCATAATTTATTCACATCAAACAAACTGATTATCTTGTAACAGAATTCATCACTTAAATGTAATAGAATGAGTTAAAAATTAACCAATAGAATACTTGGCCTCTCTCTCTCTCTCTCTCTGACAATAAAATTTACCCAAACAAGCACATAGAATACTTAAACAATAAACCGAAAAGATGAATAAACATTTTTTATTACACTTAAACAAATTTATTTAAAGGTCTATGAAAATGTTTAATTAGATGATTTGAATACATTCAAATGACATCTTAATTGATATTAGATTAATTTGATTTATAAATTAATGATGAAACCTTGAACTTACATACAAGTATATCTATTAACTTCATTTTCATTATGAATTACTATTTTTCACTAAAGAAATTTTCATTATTTCTAATAAATATAATATGGAAGAATTTTAAAATGAGCTGAAAGATAGTTGAAGATAGTTGATCTGTTTAGCCTCCGAAACTACCGTTAAGGTATTACTTCAGAGGATGAATGAGGATGATGTATATGAATGTGAATGAAGTGTAGTCTTGTACAATCTCAGGTCGACCACTCCCGAGAAGTGTGGTTAATTGAAATCCAACCACCAAAGATTTATTCTAATCTGTGTCCAGTAATACAGTACATAGATCACATCAGGAATGGCTAGGTTTGCTAATCCACAGATATAAAGAAAAGGAACTACCCCAGTATTTACTTGAATGGATCAATGGAAAATGTGATAAAAAACTTTAATCAAACCAGCATTACAAAATACATAATTATAAAATAAAAAACTCTTGCAGTAAGTGCGTAAGGAGAGCAGATTTATGAGAAAGAAAGGATGTTGTACTGCTGTAATGATTTTTGAAAATAATATTGCTTTTAATATCCTTTTTTTGTTTTTGTATTTTGTTTTATGTTTGTTCATGTTAACATTTGTTCAGAATGATTAGAACTTCAAAACTGATTTTTTACACTAATCCTTTTCCTTGTATTATTGCAAATGATGTTTTCTGCTATGAGGACTACAAAAGTACATTCATTTAAACTGGGGTTACCTTGTATGTATATATATATATATATATATATATATGTATGTGTGTGTTCAGAGGAAAACAAAAGTTATGAAGGTGAATGAGCGGCAAGAATGAATGTTGAATGCAGAAGGAAAAATTGAATAAGTAAAAGATTCAAATATCTCTGGTCAGTACTAACAGAAGGCTGGAATAATAAAGAAGAGATTAAGATGAGAATTGCAATGGCTAAGGAAGCAATTTTTAGAAAGAAAAACTCATCCGCTGCAACATGGATCTGAATGTGAGGAAGAAATGAATAAAATTCTACTTATGGAGTATTCTTTTTTATGGTAATGAAACATGGACAATAGGAAAAAAGGAAAAAGATAAGACTGAGGCTTTTAAAATGTGGGTCTGGTGAAAGATGGAGAGGATAAAATGGGTGGAAAGAGTAAGTAACATAGAAGTGTATTAAGTAGAATAAATGAAAATAGAACAATACTGGTAACTATCAGAAGGAGGAAAGGAAACTGGATCAGACATATAATTAAAAGAACAGGAATAATAAATTCAGTTCTTGAAGGCTCTTTTTAAGGAGAAAAAAGAAGAGGAAGTTAATAAATAAAATAAAGGGTAATGAAGGTTATGATGAGACAAAAAGAAAAGCATGAGATAGAAACAGATGGAGACAGCAGTGATGCAGAGAGAAAACAGAAGAATAAAATGGAAGATGGAGACAACAGAAGAAAAAGGAGAGGAGGGTGAAGTTAATGAATGATGTAAAGGGTACTGAAGGTTATGATAAATGAAAAGAAAAGTATAGGACAGAAACAGACGGAGACAATAGTGGTGTCAGGAACCTGCCAACAGGCAGAACATCATATGATCACACACACACACACACACACACACACACCCACATATATATTATTTTTCAAAGTCAATTCTTTTAAGAATCATATTCCTCTATATTAATATACCAATTATATTTATTTGATTAGCCTACAGTTTTGATTAATCAAAACTGCTGTAGAGAGCAGCACTTTTGTAAAAACAAAGTACTTAAATATTCCCTTGTCACAACGAACCAGTTTCTTGTGTCTATCATCACTTATAAATTTGTTTTTTTATAACTAGACCAGCCCGGTGGGCTATACTATACTAGTAGAGCCCATACTGAAGTAATAGTATAGCTATACTATGCTGAACTAGTCTACAGTAATTGTTTAACAGCTTTAAGTAACTGGAACCTTTTATTCACATAGTTTCCAGTATTTACTGAAAGAAATCAGTAATTACATGTAGTTTCAGTAAGTACTGATTAAGTACAAGAAATACTTTTGGAAGTAAATAAGTTATACGTTTACTTAATTCTTATTCACTTATATATACTTCAGTATTTACTGAAAAAAACGTTAGTATAAGTAATTAGTAATTTTTATTCTCTTCACACAATGCCACGGAAAACAGTCTGCATAATTAACTTTGAAAAGATCTTCTGAAAGTAACAGTTTCCATATAACTTAGAAAAATGATGTTCTCATTTTGAATAATATATTTTAAATTAATAATACATTCTGTAGTGTAGGGCTGGATGGGTATATTAGTCCATGGATAAAAACAAATTAATTGGATTTAAAAATGGTTTCTGCAGTATCACTGAGCAGTTTAACAATTTTTCTTTGTCTTTAAGAATTACTTTCTTATGGATTTAAAAGAACTTAAATTTTTAAAAATTTTATTCAAAATTTGTCAAATTTTTTATTAAACATATTTTATTAGTATGCTAGTAAAGTAATTCAGATGTATTTCATCCCGAATTTGATCAATAGAATAATACTTGTTTTTATTTTTTAGTTCCTTTGAAATGATTTATACTTTGTGAATAATAAAACGCATCTCACTGGTTACGTCTCTTTTAAAAATTAATATTATCATTCAATACTTATTTATTATTATATTTTAATTTAATATAAAGTTTAATGAACTATACGAGTATTTTGTAATAGATCTACTACTCTTTTGTTGTTAGGTTATATCAAATCATTGTATATGAATTTACACAACAGTAATACATTTCATTCAATTCAGTCGCTTGTTGATTTGCACGTACATACATGTACAAAATTATACACGCACTGTCTATATAAATTATCTACTCAGTGTAACATAAAAGGATATTGCCAATTACAGCTGTCATATATCTTTTTATTCCATGTCATATTTATTTTGTTGTCTATTTCACAGGTTGCTTGAAAATAAGATTACATTTTACAATCCTGGTATGAGATGGCTATATACGTTATTAAAAATGTTGAATAAAAACATCTAAAAAAATCTTAGTATATATTTAAGCTGCCTCATTTCCATTAAGTTAGTTCATTTATAAAATTTTACTGATTCAAAATTGCTATCAAATTAAAATTTGAATTCCAGTCAGCTATCTAAAACAAGATGTTGATGTCTTTTTATTAATTTTTCTTTTTAAGAAATCTTCCTGTTTAATTGTTTATTTTATTTTCATTGTGTGCTCAGTAATTACAGTTCAAACATTCTTTTGAAAAAATTAAAGTTACTAACTAATAAAAGAATATAAAACTAATCATTTATTGTTAAAGTCATTAGCAGTGTCAGCAAATCTTGACTTAGTTTTCCACTAATTCCCATTAATAATTATGTATTTCCTCTTCCATGCTTATGCATTATTATCACTCATATCTTACATTTAAATTGATTTGAGTGTATCTTTAAATTGTTAATATGTTGTTGCTTTTGATTTCTATGGGTAAGCTATATAAAATAAAAAAAATGTTTAGATGCAATTGAATAGAATAAATAGAGCGTAACTGGAAAAAAGAGGAGGAAAGAGTGAGAAAGAGAGATTGATTTATTTATTACTGGCAAAGTTGAGACTGATGATACAGTCTTCCACATAGCAGGATTTACATCATTAAATCATTTTACAAACAGCTATTAACTTTAACATAAATATTAATTAAAAAGAAAAAAGTGATGGTAATAAAAACATTTTTTATGTAAGTTTAAATTTTCCACTGTGAAAGTTATATGAATTAAAAATACTTTCTTTAAATTAAATTCACCAACATTAAAAATACAAAATAAATATATGACTGCATTTCCAGAAAGAAAAATAATAACCTAAAATAAATAAAAAAATCAATATTCATATAATAAAATGATTATTTCATCACTTAATAATAAAAAAAATCACAACACAACATACATAATATCTGTTTGATGATTTTTTTTTACAAAATTTCTTAATTTACTTAGTTTTATCGTAAAAATCTTGTAATTCTTTTCAGATCAAGTTAATCTAATATGTAATAAAAAATATGCACAAAAAAGGCTGTTGTACAATGTGGGTACCTTTCTTCTTTTTTATACTTTTCAAACACATACTTCAGTTCTTCTTTATCTAAAACTGTAAATGTCAGAACATCAGTTTTGTTTTTCTATGCTCGTTATTTCAACTACTTTATAATTTTGTAATATGGTGCCTACTGGCAGTCTTTTGGAAAGTTATGAATGGAATGAAATGGGGGGGACACTAGTTATATGATGATTATTCAACACATTCCCTAATCCGAGTAACATGCTGTAATATAATCAATAAATAGAATATAAAATCATTCACTAATCTCTTTCTTATCTGATCATTCAATCACAGAATAATCTTCAAACTGATACAGATCATAGAAAAGTTTTTAATAAATATATAACTTGCATTTCTCACAAAGGTGATCCTACATTACCATATCTACATCAGAAAATATTTCATAATTAATATATATAAATAATAATAAACACAAAAATAAGACACTACAACACAATTACATAAGCAGAAGCCACTCATTCAGCAGAAAAACTCTTCCACCTGAATGAACAATCAAAGACATTCAGACTCCAGAAAATCAGAAGAATTGGTAGATTGTGTCCAACATAATTGTGTACAAAGTTAGAATTCATCATGATATCAATAGTCTACAGTACAATCTTGATTTGAAAAATACAAAGACAGATCAGATAAATAAGAGAGGATCTGAGGGAAATTGGCCTTACACCAGTAGACACCACAGATAAGAAAAAATTAAATAAGAAAATAAAGAAAAAAAACACTTGCTTCATACTCACAGAAAAAACTTACAATACGAACATTTCAACAGTAGAAAGAACATAAATATTGGAACATATGAAAAAGTACTGGGAGGACCACAAGGCCCAAACAATCCTATCAAAGAGAGTTGGATAATCACTGACTAAATTAATACTATGCAGTCATAAAAGATAATAATATTTATATATTATGTAGAGTGTAAAACAAAGTTTTCCAGGAACTTTAGTAATTTATTTTGCTGGTGAAAAAAGTGGAAAAGGAAAAAGTTCATATAAATATATGTCTTAAATGTTTTGTTTGGGAGTTCGACTAATGAAAAATTTTGCTTGGATTTCAGCTGTCCTGGTCAGTGGCCTGGTGGTGGTGGTGTGATTTCTTGCAAGCATGGTTAAGTGAGGTCATACTGAAATTTTTAGAACATTAGTTAAGGAGCAGATTGAAAAATCTAATAAAATAGGTTCCAGAACCGTATCTGCAGTAGTTTTTGGGAAATTTGAGGTAAGAACCAATAAATGGAGGTAAAAAAGCCTTTTGTTTTATGTTTGATGTACAGTAACATTGTTAAATGGGTAATAAACACATAAAAATTTTAAGCAAAACTTGTAGGGAATTTATTTTTGAACAAAATGGTCAAGATAAGTTGAATAAAACACAGAAAAGTTAGAAAAATTCTAATTTTGTTTAGAAACGGTACACAAGATCAAACTGCATTGTATATACCAGTTTATAATAAATGTTCAAAAATAAATGTACATTTCTTGGTATGGATCTGCACCATTCTTTTTGCTTCTTTTATTTCTTCAGGGGTGTTCTTAAGTTGATCGACCAACATCCACAATGCGGAAATGTAATTTTTCACAAGGATGCATTTTAGTTTGTATACCATACTTTTCATCCATCTGCAGACAAAGAAATTTAAAGGTTTAGATTAGGTGATCTAGGACACCAGGAATATGAACCTCCATTAGTGATAAATTTCTGAGAGAAATTATGATTTAAGTGGTGTAAATGGCACAAGAGAAGTGCACTTTATTTCCTGCCTTTACTGTCAAGTGAAGTAATGAATATTGAAAATAAAAAATGAAGAGAAACTGTTGTATTTTTGGGGTACCCCCTTTCCTAAATTTTGACCATGAGTACAACAAACTGAAAAGCTTTGAGTTATTGCCTTGACTGAATAAGATCCAAACCACTGAAGGATATTTTCAAAAAAATATTAATACACAATTAATTAACATCTGCCTCCCTTTCAAAACAGAGCAGTAGAGAAAGATGAAAGGAGAGGTAAAGATACGAGAAAAGTTTTCATTTTAGTATTGCTATTGTTATTGTGGTGCATGCCAAATTACAGCTGCCACTTTGAGCCATATAGCAAAACAGCCTGCTAAAAAATAAGCAAAGGATAATCATGTAGAAATTACAAGGACTGGTTTTGATATTTTTTCCGATTCTGGATTTTTTTTATGTATTTCCTAGTAAAATAATAAATATTAACATTTTAAATTGACAACATGCTACTTGAATGGTATTTCATTGAAAAAGGGCTAATAATTAGCTTCAAAAGATCTTTAAAAGAAAAAAATATTTCATCAATTTAAATATGAATCTTTTAATATTTAGTAACTTTTCAGTGTTATCATGTTTCATTATATTATTCAATGAATCATTAATATTCATTTAAAGATATCCTTGAATTTGAATCTGTATCATTAATTTACATAAAGCTTAATAATAACATAAAAAGCAGGTAATTTCCACAAAACATCCCTTATTAGATTGTGAAAAATGTGCATATTTTTTAAAATCATCTTATTCGGTGATTTAAATAAAAATCCATTAAAAAATAAATTAAAAAAAAAATCAATAAGAGTAAAAACATTTTCAAGAAATTATTTCAATTAACACCAATGGAAGAATTGTTTACTGTTGTAATCTTTAATCCAATTTATTTATCAGCTAAACAATTACAAACACAATAAGCTTGAATAATTATACCTAATAAAACTTTAACTAATTTTAACCATTATAAACCATTTATGAATACTTATTGTTTATTGTTTAATTTTGTTTTTTATTACATATTAGGTTTTTAGACTATAAAGAGAAATCTTATTATATATATTTTCCTCTTGTTCAGTCCCTCAGTGGTTTTTAATACTCATGTTAAAAAGATAACATATTTGAATTAATTTACACATGTTTTGGATGATTTAATTATTAAAAAAAATCATACATTTAAAAATAACATACTGTTGTTTTTATAAAACATATATCTAAAAAAAAAAGTTAAATATAATCGGAATTTATTTTTAAATTAGCAGTTCAAATATAAATCTTTAAAAAAGTTTATAGACAAATTTCATATCATTGACATTACTTTGAATAAAACACAATAAATTTTTGGGGAATAAAAACAATTTAGATTAATGCTACAATTAAATAACGTAATTTATTTAAAAGTTTTGGTTATCACTAAGAAAAATATCATTCTGTGGCAAAAATTCTTCCTGTTTGTCTTAAGCTAACAGATACAAAAAAAAACTTATTTTATAAAATGAGCAAATAGTAACATGTAATTGATCTATCTTACTAACATTAAAGTTTTATTATTTTCAACTACTGATATTTTATCTACATGAAAAGCTTTATTTTAATCACTAACAATGAGGAAGTCACAGTATTAAACGCTAATATATCTTAATATAAATTTGTATAAAATAGTAAGGATAAATGCGAAATGAAAGACAGAAAGGCACTAGGAGTAGACAAACATACCAGCAGAGCTTTTGAAAAATTCTGGTGACAGAATGAAAAAAGAGTTGTACAAATTGGTCTGCAAAATTTATGAGACTGGAGAATTATCCCAAGATTTTACAAAATGCATTATAGTATCATTACCAAAGATAGCAAATGTCCAATCATGTGAGCACTACAGAACCTTGAGCTTAATATGTCATGTGTCAAAGATACTCACTAAAATTATCCTTAGAAGAATGGAAAAGAAAATATAAGAGGTATTAACTGAAGACCAGTTTGGATTTAGAAAGATGGGAATGAGAGAGGCAATTTTAGCACTAAGGCAAGTACTAGAGAAACAGCTGAAGAAAGGTAAAGCCACATTCATAGCATTTGTAGATCTGGAGAAAGCTTTTGATAATGTAAACTGGAACATCTTATTCTATCTGTTACATCAGATAGGTATTAACTTCAGGGAACGAAGAATAATTTACAATATTTTATCTGAATGAGGTGGGAATAATTAGTTGTGGAAACAAAGAAGAAGAAGAAGCAAGCAAGCATTAAAAAAGGAGTACGTCAGGGCTGTACACTGTCTCCAAATTTGTTCAATTTATATATACAAGAGGTCACAAATAGAGTTAGAAAGGAAATAAGTGTAGGTATAAAGATTCGTGGAGAATGCATTGATATGCTCAGATTTGCAGATGATATAGCTGTAATTGCAGAAAGCGAAGAAGACTTGCAGCAAATTTTAACTGTAATGGACAGGGTGCTAATGGAAGAATTTCACATGTGCATTAATATTAAAAAAACCAAAATACTGGTTTGCATCAAAAACAAAGTAAATAAAACAACAATAGAACTGAGAGGTGAAGCTGTTCAGGAAGTAGAAGAGTTTAAATACTTAGGAAGTAAAATAACGAATGATGGAAAAAGCAAAAAAGAAATAGTGAGCAGAATACATCAGGCAAAAACTGCCTTTTATAAAAAGAAAAATTTGTTTACATCAAATGATATTAGCCTTGAGTTGAGAAAGAATTTACTAAGAACATTTGTGAGGAGTATTGCATTATATGTGAGTGAGTCATGGACAATTGGCGAGGCTGAAAAAAGGAGGCTTTTGGCTTTTGAAGCGTGGTGTTACAGAAGATGCTGAAGATTAGTTGGATAGAAAAAGTATCAAATGAGGAGGTATTTAGGAGAGCAGATGAAGAGAGAACCTTGCTAAAACAATTGAAAAGAAGAAGAGTGCAACTAATAGGACATATTCTTAGCAACAAGGTCTAGTTAAAAGGGTGATAGAAGGAATGGTGGAAGGGAAAAATTGTAGGGTAAGACCACATCATTTAGAGTTCATAAAACAGATAATGGATGATATGAACTGTAATTCGTACTGGGAACTAAAGAGAAAAGCTGATAAGATAGAAGAGTGGAAGCTACTGCCAACCAGCTTAAGAGCTGTTAACTGGAAAGAAAGAAATGCTCAATAACATATTCTGTAATTTTTCCCCCTAAGGTATTTACAAAATGGAAAATTAGCATAAGATATTTTAGTCATAACAATTCCTGTTTTACCAGCAAGTTAAATTTTTTTTAAGATTCTTTTTTAATCACCCAAGTCTCTGATGTAGCCGACCAGGTTGGTCTAGTGATTAATGAGACATCGCAAATCAGCGGATTTTGAAGTCAAGGATTCTAAGATTCAAATCCTAGTAAAGGTAGACTTTTACATGGATTTGAATACTAGATTGTGGATAGTGGTATTCTTTGGTGGTTGGGTTTCAATTAACCACACTTCTTACAATTGGCCAACCTGAGATTGTACAAGACTGTACGCATATACATTCATATATTTCATCCTCATTCATCTCTGAAGTAATGCCTTACAGTAGTTTTGGAGGATAAACATAGAGAGAGATCTCTGATGTAACTGCTGCAAAATTTAATTTCTTGGCACTGTGGGATAAAGGAGATATTGTGATGATTGATTGAATGGAGAATTTTGTTCTTACATATAAATACATATTAATTTATTACTGAATCCACCAATTTTTAAACTTATAGAGATAATTATAAAATTTCTGGATTTAATATACAGAATTTTAGCCTTCAGCTAACTCAAAAAGAAATAAAAATACACAATAAATTTAAAGGTTTTATTTTATGTGTTCAAGAATGTTTTAACTTTACACATTTCATTACTAAAAGTTCTACTATTCAAATAGTAAGTGAAAAAAAATTTGAATTTGCTTCATTTCTTTGTTGTAGCTGTTTAATAATAGTTTATTAGTTGATCAGAGCATATTTTGTTAGTTAATCAAATTATTTAAAAAAATATGTAGTAAGCAGAACTGATTGGAACCATTCGTAAAAGTTTATAACTTCTCAGACCAAGTTCAGGTAAAATTATGAACCAAGTTCAGAATAAAATTTGAGTAAAAGACCGAGTAAATAGTATCACATTTATATAAATAGATTTGCAGTTAAATAATTTTTTTAACCAGAAAATTATCAACAATTATCTGTTTGTTTTTTTTTACAGAGTAGTCACTAAGTTCCTTTCCATGATATAATATAGGATAACCTGATAACGATACGTCACCAGGTAATTATAAATATTAATTGGCTGTTTTATTTGCTTGGTAACATGCCAGATTTATTTGTAGTTGATGGTTTTTTTTATGTGTTTAGTGAGGATTTTGATTCACCCATGCTAAGTTAGAATGGGAAACATAAGTGAATATTCAATCGAAGAGACTTATTGTTAGTATTTGGATACATGAACATACAAATATAAATGAAAACTACAAAAACATGTGACAGATTCATTCAGCATTTTGGTAAAGAAGCTCCATCAGAAGTCTCCAAAAGTGGGGAAAAAAGTCTTTTCTACTGGGTCAGTCCTTGATTTGAAACGATCTTTATATCCTTCGTCGTTGAAAATTTCTGATATTGTTGAGGTATTTCTGTTTATGACCTCAGTTAACTGGGAAATGATTTTCAGAGCTAAATATTTCCCATTCAATAATTCAGAAATATTGAATAAAAGATCTTGAGTTTAAATCCTTTAACCCTGCTTGTGTTAATGAACTTTCTGACTAGAAATCTTTTAACGTGTTTTCCTGATCTTAGATCAAGAAACCAGTTTTCTTCTCTGATAAGTGTACCATTTATCCTAATAACTGATCGCAGAAATGTGTATTTTTGGTGCAAAATCTGCACTTTTATGAAGAAATCACAGACCAAAAGAAATCTACCAAAATAATGAAGTGAGCAGCGATATCTGAAATGTATTTGATAGGACCACATTTTTTTTAAAGGAGTTTTAACAGCATTTCATACTTTAAATAGCTTGATCCTCAGATTCAGTCATTAGTATGGAATTAACCACCATTTAACAGCAAAATGTAGCTCCAGCTCAGATGATCAAATTAATTAGTTCTTTTTAAGGTTAATAACCTTAACTTTTGTTGCTTGATAGTTATAAACATCTGTTTGAACAATTAGCAAAAATCATTTGCAAGGATTCTGTAAGGATATTGTCTTAAATCAAAATTGTTTCTTTATGGTGGCTAAATTAAAAATTCAGTTGAATATAATATTGCGTACGCAATTTTTATTTAGTTTTAGAAATAAGGCAAAACAATGAATAAAATTGGTTGATATACTTTTTTCAAAAGCAGTTTACAAATATTTCTATAATTTTAATCAGGTTGATTATCATTATTATTTAAATATTATTATCATAATTACTTAAAATTAGTTAAGTAGAGCTTGAATAAATTTATTTTTTACTTATCCAATAGATACATTTTTTAAATCTACTAAACTGCCACAATTTTATTTTATTCTATTACTTTTAATTTTGAAAGTGTACTAGAAGTGTATTTTAATAAAGAAGTGAAATAAGTAAAAAAATTCTAGAATCCTACCAGGAGTTGAAGCCTTAGACTTTGCCATTATGTTATTTTCTAAATGTAATTTATGGTTTTGATTATAAGAAAATGTATATTCAGCAAAATAAATGTAATAGATAAATTTCACTCCTTATTGTGCCAAGTTTGCTTGGTTTGCTTTGGTATCTACTCTTAAGAAAGCCTATTCCATTTATGTCATATCAGACTGCTTAAAACCACTTTTGTTTTTGACACCCCTAGCAGACGATTTGCCGATATTTAACGTATAAAAAACTTTTACATATGTACATTTTTTTAAAATAAATATCAATGTTCTAAAATTAAGGACAAATATCAAAATGAAAAATTAATTTCAATTCTTCATAATCACATGAATCACATTATAATATATATTTTTAATTAAATTGTGCCATAACATTAGTCTGGAAGGAAATTAAATTATACATAAAATAATAGTTACTTAAAAATTAGTTATTTAGTTTCACAGTGTGTAGGGAGAATTAATAAAATCTTAGTAAATATGAATAGTAGTCTTTGCGGCTGTTATAATTTAATTGTATACTTTAGTAGATCTCTATTAGTTCCTAAAGCAGCCGAAAGATACATATACAAAAACAATACGATAATTTCAAAATAAAACGGTTCAGGATTGTATATGATGTGTGTTCTTCAGTATAATATTTCTATTTATTACAACTGATCTCTTTTGTACTTAAATATATTAAAAACATTTTTACTCAATTTGTCTGATTCATCACAAAGCGATATAGTGAACAAATAAATTGTTTTTTTTTTCTTGTTGATCGGTATTAATAAATAAATACACGTTATTAAATGAGGCTAATTTCTGTTTCTATTATTGTTATACATTTACTTCTGGTTGAAAATAATTTTTAATAAAGAAAGCAGTTAGTAAGCCAGTAGTCGTTAGAAATTATATTGACGTAACTTTAAAGAACAAACGATATTATGAAGACAGTGACTGACTGCTTGTTTACGTACGGCTCGGTTTTGATTTCATATGCAAAAACCAGAATTTGTTAATTTAGACTTATTATTTATACGAACATTTACAGTATAAAATTTTTGTTACTTTTCATACAATGCGTTAATTAAGGTATACTATTAATTATGCTCTGTTCTATTAATTAATATCTGTACAATAATTAAATGTTACCACGATTCATCAAGTACTACAGATTGCTTGTTAAAGATATTATTAGTTTTTTATAAAATTTCTTCACACTGACATTAATATTCATTATATGTTATTTCTACTATTATAAGATTTTTAATACACTAGTAATATGGGCCTTTACTTTATGACTATTATTACAAACATTCTTCTAGGTACGCCTCAAATATTCAGAATGGTACTTGTGTGTTATAACGGCGCCACGCTGGGAAGTTATAACCAGCGCGAATGGTGGTGAGCTAAATAACTACATTCTACTTGTGAGCAAGACGATTAATTAGAAATACGTGTTAAAGTTAACGGTGAAATTATAAATGTAAACTAACCAATGCTGGCTTTTCTTGACTAGCGAGCGAAGCTATCGTAGGTTGTTTATAATTTTATTTGGTACTTAACCATTTATTTAACTCTCCACCAGTCGCGCTGATTATAACTTCCCAAAATGGCGCTGTTGCCGTTGTAATACATAAGTAATTTCATTATTGTTTTCAATTAAAAATTGATTAAAATCTGTTGGTATATACTTTCTATAGTTTCCATCAAAAACTACAATTTTAATCCACAAGTCATTGAAATACGTTCCTGAATAATATAAATAAAAAATATTCCATGAGATCCTATTAAGGATCATTCACTCTTGTAGAACCTCTCATCAGTGAGTATAAATAATGGTTAATCAGATCATAAATAGTATAATGAAAATATATTGATTATTATTTTACATAAAATAGCCATAACAAAGTAATTGGATTTATAGTAAAATCAATTTAATGAATATTTGTAAATCCACTTTCCAAATAGCATAATTTTAAAATATTCAATTTAGAAAAATTAACTTCTGATCAAGAAAAGTCAGAAAAGATTGTAGGACTAGATTTCTTTCCATTTCTAACTATTTAATAAACAATATTTAAGCTTTATACATTTATCATTAAGTTTTTTTTTTTTGTAATGTAAATGAACTTCTGAAATGACATTAATGAAGATATTAACTCTTCATGTAACAGCAGTTTCTCCTAAATTTTTTGATTAAAGTGTATGTGTGATGATATTTAAATTAATGTAATTTTAATTTTTCTGGTTTTATCACCACAACTAGGAATACCCACATTTGTTACTGTTTTGTTTTTTCCTAAGGCAGTGTAATAATGATATCACATATTGTTGCCCACTTTTATATTTTTTCCCTAACTTCAACAAACCTCCTAATTTCCATAATCAGATTGGCACTGAAACTCAAGTTATTAACTTATTTAATGCAGTTATAAACAAAAAATTATGTCCCTGCTATAAAAATGAAGTACTATAAAAACTATAGACTATAAGTCACTGCTATAAAGAAGTAATATAAAACCGCTTCAGTGAGAACAGTTATTTATGGTCTGCATGTATTTTAATTTTAGCATGTGCAAGATTTATTCATGAAATTACATTTTATATGTCTAAGTTTAGAATTAAAATTGATCAAAAACAGCATACTTCATTTTAATAAAATTATAATCTTTCTTTCTTTTTCTATTTAGCCTCCAGAACCACCTTAAGGTATTACTCCAGAGATTGATATGTATGAATGTAAATGAAGCATAGTTTTGTACAGTCTCAGATTAACCATTCTTGAGATGTGTGATTAATTGAAATCCAACCACCAAAGAACACCGGTATCCACGGGCTAGTATTCATCTAGCGGATAATGAATTTTGCATACAGTTTTACTACTTGTTGAGGTAATTTTTAGATAAATTAGTAAAAAAAAAAATTTGTTTTCAATTTTAAATGACTTCATATCAGTAACTATTTTAAAAGTACTCATTTGAGAGACTCGATAATAATGTACAGTAATATGTTTTCACGATGGCAGTTCATTTAAAGTAATAGAATTTCTGTAAAAATATTGTTACGTGGATGATTACTAAAACTCAAAAAATAAACATGTTTGCAGATTCTACATTCAGTACTTGAGGAGGAAACTGATTTTCTGTAAGAAGATAATTTTCAAGAAACTTTCCCCCTTAGTGATTCAATTTAAAGTATTCCTCTTTGCCATAGCTAATGGTTGTAGGTAAATATCGAGACAAATTTAAACAATTCTATTACAGGTTACATTATTGTTGGGGGTAGCAAAATATTAACAAACTGGATAAAATATGATTTAATTTTCATAGGATAGATATTGAATGTATTTGTTATAAATAGATTCATTTTTTTATTATAAAGCCATAAATTAAATTTTGGCACATTTTTTTTTTATCTATTGAATTATATTTTAAATATTTAATAATATGTTTGTTTATCTGTTAATTATAATACATATTGTCATTGTTGTAATTAATTTTGTGTTATTATTGCAGCATGATTTTACACTTCATTTGATTAATGAACTTAATTCTGTTATCTCTTCTTAATTTCACTTTTGATTGATGAATGATTGACATAATTTTTTGATTAATACTTCATTAATTAGAATAATTTTTATTTTCAATTAATTATACTATAATTATTGATACATAACTTATGATTTCTTGAAATGACTGTCTAATTTAAAATGTTTTAAATACATTTTATTATTATTTTTTTTAATAGTTTTATCCCATGAATTGTTTCTGATATCATCTAGCCTACCCCATCCTCATTAGGTGCTTATTTTGCTCATTTGATGCTCATTAATTTTTATTTGGTGCTCATTAAGTGCTCATTTGGTTATTATTTTTTAATGCATTTATTAATTTTCTAAAGTTTAAAAATTGTATTTATAATTAAATATTATTTATTTTTCTCAACATTTTTCTCAACAAAACAAAAATTATACTGCCGGTAAAACTTTGAAACAATGAAACCTATTTATATCATTGTGTTAGTAATATAGCTTTTTCAGTCTCAAAAATACTATTTGTTTCTATTCTCTACTTTATCATTTCTTTATAAACCTTAACAAATGTTTAATTTTATATTTATTTTAACAATTCAATGTAATCAAAAATGTTGAGTGTGTTTTATATGGCATCATTAAATTTGATTTGAATAAAACAGTAGCGGAATTTAATTCGGCCATAATGTAGGGTTCAAGATGCAATCTCTGGGACAGGACCAGTCTAATTCTTTTTTATATTGTCAGACACAATTAGCATATGTATATGCATATATTTATATATTAGCGTGTATGGAAAACAATATGGCCAGGATAGAATAATCGACAAATTCCTGTACAGTTAATTCTGCTATAAGCAAATCATAATTTAATTGTTAAAAAATTTAATTATTAACCTAACTGATGGTAACATATTATTAGAAATTTATAGCATTTTGCTGTAATTGGTAATACATTATTATCAGATATGGGTTGCATATCAATCTATAACTTATTTTAATATTAATAATATATACTTTACTTTTTTGCACAGTAAAACAACAGCTTTTTAAATATTTACTGTTGAATAAAATCAAATTTTTTTGCAGTGGTAAAAAATAGTTAAGATTTTTAATAAATAAGTATTTTATTGTGATATATATATATATATATATATATATATATATATATATATATATTATAAATATATGATATAATATATATATATAAAATAATTCATAATCCAGAATGCAATAATTAAAATTATTTGAGGACATACTTATGCACACACTAAACAGGATACAGAAAGTTCAGAGTTTTTAAAAGTTTTTTTTATTAATATTGATTAAAACCTTATCCTCTGAGTAATAATATTGTTTCTTTAAGAGAAAATTTTTGATTATATTTTAAACAAATCAACGGAAAGATCTTTTAAATAGTTTGGTAATTTATTAACTATGACAAAAGAAGCATATTAAGGTCCTTTCTTATAACGTGAAGTATTATGTTGAGTTACACAAAAACAGTTCTGTTATCTGATTTCATGGAACTGGATGGATATTGTTATTTTTCAAAGAATAAGTGACAACTCTTTTAACGATTATATATTCATAAAATAAACACAAAAATAAATTAACTTTTTTAACTTTCTAAATATCATGTGACACGATTCATATTTATGAGCAAAACAGTACAGTCTGATTAATGAAATGCTGATAGTTATTTGTAGAGAGACTACCATTTGTAACTTTTCTTCAATCTAAAACAGATAGAATGTATAAAGTGAAGTGAATGTAAAGTTTCCTACAATACTAACAGAAGTATTTTACTTGGTTATAATATATAATTAACTGAAAATTGATGTAGCATTTGATAAGTTTGTTATCATAAAGAGTTGCTCAGTCTTGTGGAACTGGTTAGAATCCTAGCTGGCTAGGCATCTTTCAAATGCAATAAAATTTCTATTTTATATTCTGATGTATAAATTTATTATTATTCTTAATAATATTAAATTTATATGGGAATCAGGGAATCTCTTATTCTCTAGTTATTTTAACAATAAAAAAAAAATAAATAAATCAATAAAATTTATTTATTTAATAAATAATAATAATATTTATTTTTCTTTGTTGAAACCTCCGGAATGAAAGGCCGAGATGCTACCACTCACGCCACGGAGGCCGGCTGCTAATGCTTATCTGAGTGAGATCAACCTCACTCAAATTTATTGTATTATTTTTTAAAAGAGACTTTGTAATTGGTTTAATATAGATCATATTTTTTTAATGTTTTTACATATTTTTTTAATGTAGATCTGACATCACAACATCAAGGAGACTAATATTCTAGTAATTTCTTTCCCTTAAAAATCAGTTTAGTAGTAAAATATCCTTGTACATTAAACTCTACCAATCAAAATATAATGTATGTTTATTTTTTTCTGTTTTTAAAGTCAAACATTTTAAAAAATATAAAAGATTTTTTCTTTGATTTTAAGTATGTGGAACAGTTAATTATTATGTTTTTATTTTGATGAGAAATTTTTTTTTTATATTTCAAGTAAATATATTATTGCATATTTCCTTTATATTAAATTACCTTGTTTTTCACTCATTAATAATTAAATTTTTGTTACATATTGTTACCTTAATTCTTTGTTTCAATCTAAATTTATTTTCAATTTCAAAGCATCATACAGCTTTTTCATATTTTAAGAAAAGCTTTATTAAATATCCTTTTTTTTATTATTTTCACTTTACAACACTTAACTGAGTGTTAATACCATTTTTTTTTTTTTAAATGTGCCAACTAATAAACTCTGTAATAAATGTCCTTTGAACTCATTTTATGTCTTCACAAGCTGATGTTAGTTATTTATGAGTAAATATAGAAATGTGTAGTGTTTATTCCCCCCTCCCACCCATCTATCACTCCCTCTCTCTCTCCCCCCCTCTCTGTCTCCCCCCCTCTCTCTCTCTCTCTCTGTGTGTGTGTGTGCGTGTGTGTGTGTGCGTGTGCGCGCGCGCGCGCGCGCGTGTGTGTGTGTGTGTGTGTGTGTTAGACACTCCAGTGTATAAGAGTACATAATGTGTAGTATAATTTAATTTCTTTTGTACCTCTATTACCTTCAGGACAACTTTACTGTTCTAGATGCATGTAAATCCAGATAGAATTAGAAATTAGTAAGAAGAATTATAATGAAATTATAACAGTCATTCAGCAGCCCTGATAATGTTATTTTTAAATAAAATAAAAAAAAAGACAAAGAAATTTAAATAATTGTTAAAATTTTTCTTGATAATTTTTGTCAAAATTTGAAAACTTGACAGATCTATTATTGTACTTGAGATTCATTTCATTAATTAATAAATTGTTCATTTTGACATAAAAAAAAGCAAATTTGTGTTATAAATTAAAGGGACAATTAAAATATTTTTGGAACGAAAGCATATACAAAATTCCTCGGTATAAACCTGATGATTTCCTTGTGTAATTTGAAAATTTAAAATTGTTATTAAAAAAAAAAAAAATGTAAATATATAAAACAGCAAAAATACAAAAAATATTATGTTTGAACATTTAAACTGGGAAACTATTAGAAATATTTTACAGGTAATTTATAAGCATAATTATCAAAATGAATTAACAATTTTGGTGACAAAATTACCATTCAAAAGGATAGTAAACATTTCATATCAGGCTTAAAAAGAAGATCAATGATGATTTCAGTGACTTATTAACTTATTTAATGACATATTGAATAAACTGCTGACTTATTCAATGAGCTGAATGCACTAATATGTGTTTGTATATCAAGCTGATACAATCGACCATCAAGTGACACCATATATATATTGTATGTCCCAGGGATTGTCTGTATAATTAATATGATTACTCTCAGAGAAAACAGCTCTGATTAGTATCGTTTACACTTTAGATACTTTACATGTATATCTTAGTTATAAGAAAGATTGACAGATGTTGGAACATATGAGTAGATTAATGCATTTTACTATTGCCTTTGAATTCAGTGTCGTTAAACCTCCAGAATCAGTTTTATCTTCACATATAATTAAGGTATGAACAATTATTAAACGGAATGATTGTTTCACCAAGTAGCTTAATGAAAACAATTAAGTCTTAGTATGACTCAAGATACCCTTACCTGAAGAGCACCTATTGGAGAACAAAACTTTTCCAGAAAAAAGAAATGCCCAATAGTTTTCAATCTATATTTTGCTAAAGTGCAGGTTCCATCTGGTTTATAATTAATTATTCAGAATACTTTTTAAACATTTGCCACATTAGTTTTTTTTCTGTTCCATACAATGAAATGTTTAAAGTGACTTCTTACTTAAAATGTATTTGGTATAAGACGTGTAACAATGTTTCTAAACAGGATAAATCAATTAAATTAGTACTACATCTCTTCAAACAGTACTTGAAAATGTTTCTGCCTAATGTAAGACAAATTCTTTATCTATTTTTTTTTCATAATATTCATGATGAAATCTTTTTCAAAATATAAGTATCTAGAGCCAAAAATACAAGTTTTTTCTTGTAAAAAAAATCTATTCTGTTTTCTTCAAGTTTAAAGTCATGAAATTTCTTCTTCTTTACTCGCTGAATATTGTTCTTTAGGAACTAATAGTCCTAATTAATTTAAAATTAATATCTTTAAATTTGATGTGGTATTTTTTTACAACTTGCCTCTTCATAAAAACTAAAAAGTGAACTTCTGTTCTGTATTATTTAAGCCTTTTTCTTTCAGTAGTCGTCTTTTGTACACATGCACATATAAAGAAACAAAAATAATGAAAACAATTACCAAAATAAACACATTCAGTTGATGTGAGCGAATGATTCATAAATAACACGATATCGACTTCCCCACAATTTTTAACAATACTTTCATGGTCACCAATTGTCGTGAGAAGATGATTCGCAAATAATCAACACGATATCAAACTTCCTCACAATAATTCATTTTAACACAACAAACAAACAAATAAACAAACATTTACTACGCTTAAAAAAAAAAAAAAAATATGAAACAATTTTAAACTTTGCGCAGCGTAAGTGGCACAGCCTAATCTTTCAGAACATGTCATACAAATGAACCAACCCACGGTTTGCTCGACCCGTTATATATACTCTTAGAGGACGTCTAGAAAACACTAAAGACGTCTATTTGCTTCTCTTACAAATATCTTCATTATTTATAAATACAATTAATTCTAAACAATATAAATAATTAATTTAATTACAAAACTAAAATTTATCAATGTAAATTGCCAAATAAAAATTCATTCTTCAGTAAAAACAATAATTCAAACAAAAATACAACTTTACTGCTTCTAGTACAATCCAGTACTCTCTATGAGTTTCTAGCAAATTAGAAATCTGACCACACATAATAAAGACTGAATTATTTAAATACTATTAACATACAAATGAAATAATATTAACAAAATATTATTAAATATAGAAATGAAATATTATTAACAAAATACCATTATTAAATATTTTTAACATAAAAATTTAACAATGTTTATCATTTTAATTAGTTATAAATTTATTTTGTGGACTTCAATATATATGAGGAGTTATAATAATTTTTATTAAAGACCTTGTACTACAACACAATAAAGTTGGGCAAGTAATTATTCTTTTCCCAAACCAATAAGTATAATGTTTAAAAGTAATTTTCGTTATTTTGCTTCTAAGTTCCATTAAAAAATACTAGAATTTATTAATGAAGTAAGATGAATGTAAAATACATACAGCACCTGAGGTTCAGTTGATGGTTATCAAAGTCACTTTTTTTGATAATAATGTTGTTAACAGTATTCCTAATTTTGTTGGTGATCAGAGTGAAGATGTTATTTTAGGACTGAATATCGATTGAAACTCGATGGACTTGGCTTGCTGACATGCAACAATTTATTTAACTTTTGAAGAAACCAACATGAAACCGTTTTAGTTCTCACTTTTGAGAGCAACTGATATCTCATATCAGGTCTCCTGTATCCTTTTGGATACACCCAACATTTTGGATGTATGGCACCCAACATTTGCACAGATACAGTTGTTTTCAGATGATGCATTATTCACTCTTTAATAATGTTTTATGTTACACTGAAATGTTGGCTTTTTAACGATTATCATGGGTAATCATGATAAAATCCAATTTGTAGCCTCCAACTCACTCCATTTTGGATTAAACTACATTTAAAGATTTTCAAACAGTTCAAGATACTTATTATATTACATCTACATTCACAAACCAACACCAGCCAAGTGGCAAGCAATCTGGTTTATAATCAAGGGGTCTTGGGTTTGAATTTCCATGTTTTTTTTTTTTTTTTAAGTTTTATTTCCAAAATGGAGCTGAGTTGAAAGCTGTCATTCTTGATTTAAAGTTAGGAAGCAATAGACAGGATTTCTCAATTAAATGGAATGAATTTAAGAATGTGGGTGTTAAACTTCATTCATATGATGCTTTCTCGTTAAGTGGTAAAATCTTTGTATCGCAAAGAAATTAGATCAAGAAGTTCGCTAGAACTTCTTCGGTAAGGAGAACCGAAGAAGTACTTAGCTTTTATTTTCTGTAATATAATGCTAACAATTTTCATTTTTTTTTTTTACATTTTTTTTGTAGTGGTTTTTTTTCTTTACCATTTATATTATATACATGAGATACATGTTATTGTCAGCCTTGATAAGTAAATAACAAGAACTGGAGTACTTGCGTAATGATTAAATAATTATAGTCTTTCAACAAAACTACTTTATACGAGTATATATTTTCTTCTTTGTGTTGTAATTTTTAGCCTTATTTTATTATATTGCTAAAGATTTTTGCATTATTAAATAATTTTTTACTTGTAACTGTTAATGGAGGAACCCCCTATTTTATGATATTAAAGTTTTGATTTACTTTATGTTGAATTGCTTTATTAAAATTTTTTTAAACTAAATTTTACTCTAAAAAATTCAATTTTGAATTTTATTGGAATTAGATATGACTGAAGTGATATAAAAAATGCAGTTCAGTTAAAGGTTGTGTATCTGAGATAATTTTGCTAAGTATTTGATTTTCATTTCCTTGTTCAGTGTTTCTTTAATTTTCTAATAATTACAAAAAATTAACAGTATTTGTATCCACTTTCTTTATATAGGTTTAAATCTTTGTTGGCTATTAAAATTTTAGTAATATAATCCATAAAATTATTGCATATTCGTAGAATTTGAAGTGTTCAATGATTTTTTTTTTTAATACTAAAAATTTATGGTATAAGTAAAACTTTTTTAAACCAAAAAACTATTGGATATCAACAAAATTTCTATTTAAGCTGTTGGTAGAAAGCACCCGTTAAAGATAGATTACAGGTATTCCAAAAAAATGTAATGAACGTAAAAAATTACATTAAAATTTAGAAAATAATGTAAAATTACATTAGAATTTAGAAAAACAGAAAATAGACTTCTGAATTATGCAATATATTTATCTTTGTAAGCTGTAGATTTTGACTAA
The DNA here is from genome assembly GCA_010016005.3 of Zanna intricata. Classification (NCBI taxonomy): domain Eukaryota; kingdom Metazoa; phylum Arthropoda; class Insecta; order Hemiptera; family Fulgoridae; genus Zanna; species Zanna intricata. The sequence continues at coordinate 2,619 of JAAAKQ030121511.1, read as the reverse complement.
GTAATCAAAAATTTGAAAATTAACTCAGGTGCATCACTGTTGTGTAATTAACTGGATTTCATGCATTATGCCACATTTTTAATAAATTCAAATTAGCCAATGGATGGATTGAATCCTTTTTAGTAGTAGTAAAACAAAGTTAGAAAAATTTCTTTTTTATTACTCTTTACAAAATCTAAAGTTTTGTTTAAATTATAGGCCAGTTATTATTAAACTGACCTTTTTACTAGCTCTTTTATAAACCATTCCCAAACAGAACAATTAACTTTGTCATTATCAGAAATTACTCATATTTGTTTCTTTAATTTTTTTACTATGACTCATCTTTATATTTCTGTGCAGAGATATTTTAAAATTAATTTTTAATTGCGTGATTCGTTGCTCTGCTCTACTATTACTTTTACACTTAAACTTAACAGTCAGAAAGACTAGAAAAGAATTATCTCCTGAGTTATTAAAGGAGAATATATTAAATAAATATATTAAAGGAGAATTATCTCCTTTTCTTTCTTGAAATTTTTGTAAAAGCATTTATGATTTATTACGGTAAAAAATTCTAAAAAATGAGAGAGTAAAAAGATTTTCTGGTTTTGTGTTAGAAATATTGTACTTAATTAATGTTATACATTTTTAAGTAATCAGAAATTAAATTTTTTTCTCCTTTATATGAAAAGCTACTTTTGACAATCTTTACATTTCTGTATCATTAATTGCTAAGATCGAACCATCAAAGTCCTCATCTGTTACATCTAATCATGGTTCTCTTTAAAGCGATATTACCTAAAATTTATTATAAATGTACTTACAAACTACCACTGTTTGTAACTGTTTATACTAAACAAATGTCTGTACTACAGCTGTTTGATTTACATCTGTACCATAGTTTAGTTACTTTGTAAAAGAAAGGATATATAGAAGGTAAAAAAAAAGAGTGTATAGGAAGATGAGTTAAAGATTATTACAAAAACAAAAAGGAATTGAAAATAATATTACACCAATAAATTGACTGATTTCTTAAAAAAAAAAAAAACAAGATTTTTTTTAACATTAGATACAAAGGTGTCTATGTATTAAATGCTTTTTTATTGTATTAAAAATACATTTAGAATCTTATTTCTTATACATAACAATTAATCAATGTTAAAAAACTTCTTTTTTTAAATGTAGTAGGGTTCTGAGATAAGAAGTTTATTATTTAAATAATTTTATTAGTATTAATGACATAAGAAACTCATCTTTTTAATTTAACTGGTGGTCGATAAATTTACACCTAATTATAATAAATGCAAATTTATGAACCGAGAGATAATGTACAGCGTTGATAATTTCCTGAAGGCAGCGATTTATGAATTCAGCATAGGAAAAATGTTTAGTAAAATAAATAAGTCTAATCTTTGCTTAATATGTGATTTCTATTGAGTAATGTTGTATAATCTTATGACCCGGTTAACAACTGTATAATTTAAGTCAATTAATTTGTCAAGAGTATATTTAATTACTATTTGCAATTTGCAATTGGGATTTAATTTATCGTAGTCCTTATCCTTTATTAATTATAATATACATAAATAGCCTATCCCTTTCAGTTAATTATTCACATGTAAATAATTTCAATAATGATTAGAAGTCAATAATGGTGTCAACAACTAATTTCTTTCAGTAATTATGAATGAAATATTTGAATGTGTTATACAGATAAGAAAATAGCTGTTTTATTCTATTAAGAATTCATTGGAAGGGCATTCTCATTATTAATTTTTACATTGTTTTTTTTTTTTTTTAATATTTAACTAGCAGTATTCCATTTTACTTCTTCATATCACTGTGTATATAATTTATAAAAACAAAGATGTGATATTTTAGACTGTAGATAATTACTTGTGAAACTACATACATCAAGCTGTCAAATCTCGTACAAAATTTTTTATGTTTTTTTTAATTTGTTAGTTTTCAAGAAAAAACAAAATTTTTAATGATTTAAATCATTATAAAATATTAGATTGTTTTAGTAAATTTATGAGTGCTACTATCTCTCGATATCTGATATTTGGGCATAAAAAAAGATTCAGATATTCATTTAGTATTGTTGGATTGTAGTGTTAAATATTTAATAATTAATTTAATTTTTATTCAGGAGGATAAGGCAATATATTGACAACTCATTCCAAAGGCTAAAAATAAGAAAAAAGTTCATATAAACATAGGTCCGAAAACGCTTCGTTACCAAGTTATACAGAGTGAAAGATTTTGCCCGAGTTTCAGTTCCTCCGGGTAAATTAAGGCTTTCTGCAATTCTGGGAAGGTCAATTAAGGGGCAAATTCAATTGTTTCATATGGTTTTTGAACTGGGAAATCGAAAAAAATAGGTCCCATAACTGTACCTCTCTTAGTTTCTAAGATATCCCATGTAAAATGTCAAAAATAGGATCAAAAAATAATTTTTTTTACATGGGATATCTTAGAAACTAAGAGATACAATTTTTTTTTTTAGTGTTATTAAATTGTTATTTATCGTTATAAGTTTTTTACAATCAGATGTTAGTAATAATAATATATTTTATTTTCAGTCAAACACATACAAATTACAATAAAATAGTAGACTTATAAAACTAACTGTAC